>CAKALU010059141.1:0-16484 GCA_916700995.1 Hozukius guyotensis | reverse complement strand
AAGTGGGCATGTCTGTAAAGGGGAGACTCGTGGGTACCCATAGAACCCATTTACATTCACTGATCTGGAGGTCAGAGGTCAAGAGACCCCATGACAGTTTTTCCTCGCCAAAATTGAATGTAAGTTTGGAGCGTTATTTAGCCTCCTTCATGACCAGCTAGTATGACATGGTCTTTTCGCTTTAGCCTGCAAACTGAGCCTGTTACAACCTTAAAAAGTTGCATTAATGCGTTAAAGAAATTAGTGGCGTTCAAATGAATTTGCGGTAATGCGTCATTATCACGTTAACTTTGACAGCCCTATTTTTTTATTTTGTTTAGTTCTTAAGTTAAGAGCTTATTAGTATACATCTCCTTTGATTTTTAAATTTGTGTTGAGCCAAAATTTGTTCCAAAAGTTCTCGTACATTAAACTTCGTTCTCTCTTCCTGTATTTTTTCTCTTCCAGTTGAATGAATTGTTGTTGTGTAAGAACTGTTTCTACCTGTCGAACGCCCGGCCAGACAACTGGTTCTGTTACCCCTGTGTGAGTACAACCAAACCTGCTCCTCATCAGCTTCTCAGGACCAAACTACTAGTTGATGATGTAAAACATGCTGCAGCCCTAGTCATCATACATAACAATACATAACATACTTAAAAAAAATGTGTGCATAGTACAAAAATAAGAAGTACTAAGCAGGTAGTCTTGCCGTATTACATGTCATTTTAGCACAAAAGTCAACCGACCATAAAGTAAACTGAGTTTTTCTTGTTAGAAATACGCCGCTGGGTCGTATCTTTGCTCTATTAGGTTTCTTTGTGTCTGTGTTACCTCGGCAGAGCCCCAGCCACGACTTGGTGTGGGCCAAGATGAAAGGATTTGGCTACTGGCCGGCCAAAGTCCTTCAGAGGGATGAAAGCCAGGTGGACGTACGCTTCTTTGGCCATCAGCACCAGAGGTTAGCACAGCTGGCAGACATCACAACAACACACTTTAACACCTCAGGTTGGGACAGCTTGTGTCCTTATTACTACAGGGCATCTTCATTTTTTATTTTTTTTATTGTTCTCAAGATCACACAGAACGACGACTTGTTTCTGTTCTCACACCATTTAGAAAGCTGAAACCAGTTTAAGAACATCTCAGATTCGAGGTTATTACAGTTAAAGAAGAAGGCCAGGTTTTTGATTAGAAATTAAGATCAAACCTTTTCAAAACCAAACAAACCGAAACACTCATAGGGCGCTTTCACAAGCCAACATTTAGTCTGTTTTAATTGAATTCTGGTGCGGTTAGTTTGGGCAGTTGTGAACGTAGTAATCAAACTCTGATGAAGACCAGAACAACCGGTCCAAGACTGCTTGCAAGAGGTGGTCTCGAACCGTTTCCAAGCGAACCGAAACGAAGACTGCCTGTGCGGCAATTGTTGAGATGGACACAGGTAAACGACAGGTAAGAGAAGACTGACTGATGTTTGCTTGACATCTCGGCCATAGAAAACATACAGAATACGCTAAATAAAGTCCACAAAAATAGTGAAAATAGTTTAGGTAAACGACAGGTAAACGATGGATGGGAGAAGACTGACTGATGTTTGCTTGACATCTGGGCCATAGAAAACATCCAGAATACGCTAAATAAAATCCACAAAAATAGTGAAAATAGCTCCTGCGTACGCGCCTCTCAGCAACTAAATTTTTTTATTTGGTCCGAACCAGACTAAATAAATGGAAAACAAATCAAAACTATCAATTTCACTCTGATTCGGTCGAGACAAATGGACTATGGGTTATGAAAGCGCCCTTAAACTGGACTGAAACGAATTAAAAAGCTGCAGTGCTGCTTGGTAAATCTCGAGCACTGTTTTTTCTTTGCCTTCCGCAGAGCGTGGATCCCAGCGGACAACATCCAGGACATCAAGGTGAGCGTCCAGCAGCTGCAGGTGAAGCGCAGCAACGGCTGGAAGAAGGCGTGCGAGGAGCTGGAGCTCTACCAGCGCTTCGTGAGGGAGGGCCGCTTCTGGAAAACAAAGATGGAGGAAAGCAACATGCCGTCTCCTCAACAACTGCAGCAGAACCAGAACCAGAACCAGAGCCAGAACCAGAGCCAGAGCCAGAGCCAGAGCCAGAACCAGAGCCAGCGGCAGCAGCAGCAGCAGCAGCAGCAGCAGGAGGGCAGCGGGAGGACGGACAGGCTGGAGCGGACAGACGAAGCCGAGTCCAGCATCTCCTCCACCAGCAACGAGCAGGTCCGACATGTAAGTGGGTTCAGTGCTTAAATAGCAGCCACGACAGCGACGCTGGTATCGTTTTCATCTTGTGAGTCTGTGTGTGTGTTTGTCCTGGAGACACCTACTGTTGCAGGAACTACCACAGGGGCGAGTACTTAGCCAGGTGTTTGGCTGGACCCCAGAGGGCCAGCCCTACAAACGCAAAAAGTCTGTTACTCAGTGACTGACTGAGTGATGAAGTTACACGATTGGTCGGCCGTTTTTTTGGAGTTTGCTCCTAGGCCGTTGCTCTTTCAAAATCAAAAGGCGGAGAACAGTCCTTTATGCAAATGAGCCCGTCCAGCGCGACGCGTCCGGCTCAGGAAACTTGGACCAAGCTGTGAAACAAGGCCATCTAGTTCTAAAATGAAACCAGATTCAACAGTGGCATAGCCTATTTCTCACTTAAAATGTTTTCAGAAGTAGATTTTGGTGGATTGTTTAGACGGAATAAAGGAATAAAAGAATAAAGTTTTCGAGCAGGCCGCCATGTTGTTTCCTGTTTGAAACGGCGAGCAGAAAGCCAGGGACCAATCAGGTGCATTCAACGATAAAGTACGTTTACCGCTGGATCTAACATTATAGACATGACCACTGACTGTTAGTGGAACAGTTTAGCCACAAATTCCCAGACTGAGCGAACACGGTCCAACAATATACTAAAAAGTTAAGTGTTGCAAGTCCTCGTTCTTTTCTGTTTTGCTGTAGTTCATCATTTTTTTTAATGGAATTGTGTAGATGTAATTACCTTTTTTTTTATAAAGTCCACGTTGACCACTGCAGAACAGAAAAGTGAAGGTTGACAGAAAAAAACAAAACCTGTTTCATCAAGTTTATTTTTGTCTTTCTATGATCTTGTTTGTTATTTCGCCACAGCTGATTTTCATCTGACGCAACAAAACAGCATCTCTCACCGTCACACAGAAAACATTCACACACTTTTTTTTACTTTAGAGTTTAAACTTCATCTGAGGGTTTTCCACTTCTCTTCTACCTTCTTGTCAGTTTGTCTGTTGATATAAACATCAAACACCAAACCAACCGGTAGTTTGGTGTGAAACTCGTTTAAACTAAAGTTATACAGTGCTTTAAAGAAAAAGGATAAAAGGAACAAAAACGAGTCATCAGGTAGAAATACATTAAAATAACACACACTGGAATACTGTAGATATAAATACAGGAAATAGTGCCACCTGGTGGCTGAACTGCACATTGTTAGTACAACATGGTACAGGTATTTTAGTTATATCCACATTTTTGGAGAGCTGAAAACATTATTTCATTAATTATCATGATGAACTTATTATAATACCAAAGTAGAAATAAAAGGGTTTTGGGAGGAGAATAGCAGCTGAGCAGTAGGTGTTTCATTATTTTAAAAGTTACCTGTCACCTTCACAAAGACACAGATGGTTTCTATGACATGGTAAAATACAGATAATTAAAAGATTTTGTAACTGTTGTTTTAGAATAGTTTCTAGCATCCAGGTTCCCTTCTAACAATTAAGTAAAATGCTTTAAATGAATGTCCCCACAGTGCTTTTTCTGTCTATATTTGAAAAACACCTTTTAAGATGAACGTTTTACCAAATCTTGTTCCTTTTTTTTGTTCTTTTTTTCCAGCTCAAAGGCAGCCTGGAGCCCAAGGCCAAGAAAAGCCGTCGATCTCAAATGGTCGAGCCCAAAGAAGAAGCCAGTGTAAGTTAGATTGTCATCACACATAATAATAATCTGCAAAAATCAGACTGTGGCTACACAGATAGTGTGTGTTAGTAGTTGGATAAAGGTATTGTCTGTTTTGGTTTTGCTAATTGCAACGCTAGATTGCAAGATTTATACAGATATTACAAATACTTTTTAAGTTTTTCGAAAACAATCTCAATCCTTATCGACATGTTTTGTGTATGTTCATGTAAAAAAAAATATATTATTAATGGACTAAAAAATTCAGTGTGAGTCAGGCTAAAATCGTTGCCTCTTCAGAGGATTTATGATGATGCTAAAAAGATAAAAACTGAAAGATGACACTCTTACTGCTTGCTTGCTGTTCTCTATTTATTATTTACCAGATCAGATTTACTGTCTGCAGCAGAAGGTAGTGAAGTTTCAGGGAAATGTTGAGACAAGTAATACGTCACAAAAAGTGGCCGTTAATATCCAAATGTTTTGCTTCCAGAAAGCTAATGTCGGTCGAACATCCAGGGTGTCTGCAGGTCTTGAAAAGTCTTAAAAGTGTTGAGTTCAGTTTCCTTAAAAAAAAGGCCTGAAAAAAGTCTTAGCTGCTATTCTGTCTTTCAGAGGTTGTAGCGGGCTGAAGCCGTGGGCACACTGCCCGCATGAGGCTCGCGTGGCGTCTGTGTCGCGTGGTGGCTGCGTGATGGAGGAGTCTGGTGTTCACACTAGACGCCTGTCGGCTGCGTTTCTGCTGCTGCTGTCAGCCCTTTCTTTCTGCATAGAGTTGCCTTTTAATGGCCATTTAACTTCATGATAAATATAATTTATATTTATTTTAGACAGAGAAAGGTTCAGAAACGTGTGGTAATTAGTAAATAATAGTAATAATCCACAATTAAAACTCCGTACTGTATTCATTTATGATGCTTTCCAAGTCACTGCTTGTTCCACATCACTGTCCGGCACATATTTCAGAATAAAAGCCTCGTGTTAACAAATGAAGGAATTCTGTGCAAAGAAAACCCGCTTTAGGGCTTTTATTTCGAAATGAAAGCAGGAAGTGTTGATTTAAACCCCAAACTTTATCAATTCATGGAGGTTTCAAAGTGACTGCATGTTCCACAGCACTGACTGCTCATATTTCAGAATAAAAGCCTTGTGTTAACTAATGAAGGGATTCTGTCTATAGAAAAAATGCCTGAGGGCTTTTATTTTGAAATGAAAGCAGGAAGTGTTGATTTAAAAATAAGTTTACTTAACTTTACTTTTTTTCATCTCCGTAACATATTCTACAGATAAACCTCGAAACTGTAGTAAAGTCTTGCAGGTATGAAGTTAATATACAGTCAATAGATCACTTTCACTGTCTGTGACATATTCTAGAGATGTCCAGACATGTAAACTGTATTATGTAGCTGATATGATGTCCATATACTGTCAATAGATCACCTTCACTGTCTGTTGCTGCTGGGACACGCAGCCGAGACGCGAGGGGCTCGCGTGTAAAATAGGCGAGCCTTCTATTCTATAAAATAGACGCGCGTCTGAAGCGCGTGAGACGCGCGTCTCATGCGGGCAGTGTGTCCACTCTAACCTGTTAACATGGACGGCGAAATAAAAAACAAGTCGCCACGCGAGCCTCACGCGAGCCTCATGCGGGCAGTGTGTCCACCACTTGATAATCACTATCGATACCGGTTAAAACGGTTTTTAAATTTAACTCTGTGCATCAGTTTTTCTTCAGCATTTAAAAATGTCTTCTTCTTTTTTTTTATCTGACTTTCAGTCTGTGCTTCAATCTTCGTCTCTTCACCAGGACCCGGAGCCCGAGATGGAGGCGGTCAGCTCCAGCCAGGAGATCCCGGTGTCCTCGGCGCCCCAGCAGCCCGAGAAGCTGTCGGTGTCCACGCAGACCAAGAAGGCCAGCGGAGGGTCGCCGCGCACGCTGCACCGCGGCACCCAGACCAACAGCGACGGCGCCTGCCAGAACATGTGCCACGAGAAGTACACCAAGGTCTTCAACGACGTCAAGGAGATGATGAAGGCCGACAACAAGCGGGAGACGGAGAGGGTCGTCAGAGAGGCTCTGGAGAAGGTGTGGTTTGGGTTCGATGATCGGGGGAAAGGTTCTGCATCTGTGAGAGTGTCTCGGTTTAGAAACCCAGCCTGTCTCTGTCCCCCCCTACAGCTCCGTGCGGAGATGGAGGAGGAGAAGCGCCAGGCGGTGAGTAAGGCGGTGGCCGGAGCTCAGGCGGAGATGGAGAGGAAGTGTAAGCAGGTGAAGGAGAAGTGTAAAGAGGAGCTTGTGGAGGAGGTGAAGAAGGTGGTGGCCCAACACAAACAGTTCATCTCCCAGACCAAGAAGAAGCAGTGGGTGAGTTCTGGGCAAATTCGCTGTCTGATCCTTCAGCTCTTCAACTTGAGTTTGAGTGTTTGTAACGATACATGTTTATTGTTTCCTGAGCTGAAACCAGATTCATTCAGTCATTTAATATTTATAAAACGATGAGATGTCATGGCTGCGTGATCCTCTGCTTCTCCTCTGCCCTCGGCCAAATAATATATATATAACTAAAGTTTTAAAATTGCTCTGTCATCTGCCGATAACACGTTTATTGCACATGAACCATAAATCTTTATTGATCATATGCACAACAATTAATGGGGAGCAGGTGTTGGCAATTAAATTCTTTTTCAGGTTCCCTCCATCAATGCTACTACAAAATGTATAAAAAGGAAAATGATGTGGGTAAAAATAGGAATCCAAGTCTTAAAATATAAAATATTTATATAACTGAATTTAGAATATATAAATAAAATATAATATAATGAATCTATAGTTTAGTTACTTATACTTTATTTATTTATTTGCAATTAATCGCATGATAGTCCAAAATTAATCACATTTTTTATTTATTTAAAATGTACCTTAAAGGGAGATTTGTCAAGTATTTAATACTCTTATCAATCATGTTTTTTTTTTTATTTACTTTAGTTGTTAGTAGGGCTGTCAATCGATTCAAATATTTAATCGTGATTAATTGCGTGATTGTTTATAGTTAATTGCTATTAATCACACATGTTTTATCTGTTCAAAATGTACCTTAAAGGGAGATTTGTCACGTATTTAATACTCTTATCAACATGGGAGTGGACAAATATGCTGCTTTATGCAAATGTATGTATATATTTATTATTGGAAATCAATTAACAAAACAATGACAGATATTGTCCAGAAACCCTCACAGGTACTGCATTTAGCATAAAACAATATGCTCAAATCATAACATGGCAAACTGCAGCCCAACAGGCAACAACAGCTGTCAGAGTGTCAGTGTGCTGACTTGACTATGACTTGCCCCCAAACTGCATGTGATTATCATAAAGTGGGCATGTCTGTAAAGGGGAGACTCGTGGGTACCCATAGAACCCATTTACATTCACATATCTAGAGGTCAGAGGTCAAAGGACCCCTTTCAATATTATTGCATTAACTTTGACAGCCCTAATTCTGCTTCAGTACATACTGTATGTGTAGGGTGACAACAGACATTCAAAGCTTTATTTAAAAAACATTCAGATATAAATGACATCCGGTACAGCCTTAGAATTTCTGCTTATTTTCAGCGTTGCATCAGAGCAAGGGGCCGTACACATGCCGCATTTTTTGCGCGCTCAAATCCATTGTTGTCGATGTAGAGAGCGCGTTAACTGTCATTGCCGTTTTCAAAGGGGTCCCTTGACCTCTGACCTCAAGATAAGTGAATGAAAATGGGTTCTATGGGTACCCACGAGTCTCCCCTTTACAGACATGCCAAGCTTTCCAAAGCGCCTATTTTTCATTTTTCATAAAAATAGTTCAGCTTTTGGAACGCTGCAGAGCGAAACCACATGTCACGTGACGAGGAACAATCCAATCACAGCCGGCAGATATCTTTTCTTTCTCCCGTAAACATCAGTCTATGCTAAATATATGGAGGAGAAGTTAATCATTTTAGTGCAGGACTACCCAGAGCTTCACTGCTTCACCGACTTCTGTCCGAGAATGTCACAACGTCCGGTCGGAAGGTCAGCCAACGTCAACACGACAGACAAATCGAGCAGTAAAGCTACTGTGAAATCCATTTATCTTTGTTTTGACTTTGTTTAGTTTAGTCAGTGAGGCTTTTACTGCTAAAATACCACAACTTCATCATCGTAGCGCGCAGGTTTTGGTTGCTTAGTAACGGCAGGAGCGCAACCTCCCAAGCATCTTGGATAAAAAGATGAAAGCGCACATCTGGAGTTTTCCACAAGTGTGTGAATTTCTAAAATTGCCATAAAATGAGTTAACATTTTTCTGTTTGTTTTCTTCATGCTTTTAGCTGAAGCTGTAACCAGACTTGTTTGTGTTGTTGTTTGCAGTGTTATAACTGTGAGGAGGAGGCCATGTATCACTGCTGCTGGAACACCTCGTACTGCTCCATCAAGTGTCAGCAGGAGCACTGGCACGCCGACCACAAACGAACCTGCCGCAGGAAGAGATGAACAAGCCCCGCCCCCCCCTTCTGACCTTACACAGCACGCCATTGGCTCTCGCCCTCTCCTCCTCCTGTCAGTCAGTGTCTACAAAACACACACACACACAAACACACACACACACACAAACACACACATGCACACACACCTCCCTCCTGCTTCTCTACTTGCCTTCCTGAAAACTTTGTGGACCCGATGTTTTCTGTGTGAAAAGAGCAATTTGTTCCCTTTTTTTTGTTCTCATTTTGTTTCTATTATTTAATGTACCCATTGTATTGATTTCTATACATATATATATTTTATTTTTTTCTCTTTGAATCGTGAACGGATTGCTCGAGAGCATGGCTCGAATGCAGATATGGTATGAATTTTGTGTTTTTTTCTTTTTTGTTTTTTTTTCGTTACTGAAGTGCTAATTTTGAGCTTGTGTCAGAGAATGTGTTATTTAAGTGTGTCGTAACAGATGAGCGTTAACTGAATACACTTTATTACCTGAATTTTTAAAACAAATCACTTTTCTTACTGTAAATGCAACAAATACACGCCGTCAATCTTAACAAGAAAAATGAAAACATACCGTAAGTACTATCGCAGGACTAGCTTCGCTTTCATAGATAAAAAACTTATTTAAAAAAATGACAAAAAACTGCATAAGATGTGTGGATGACGTGGCTCACCAGCGTTCATATGTTTTGGGGTTTTTTTCATGAAACTTTTGCGGTGGATAGCACCTTTTTATCATTTCTACCTAAAATCTTAGTTTCCTCAAGTCACTTATTGGGAACAGGGTCACAATGTCGGCCTTAAAAGACGTCGACGAAATAAATCTTCCATGTATTATTAGAATTATAATAATAATATTATGCACATTTTGGGGGTCTTTTTTTATTAGACTGTAGTTTTTATGAGCCAGATATTTAAAAAAAAAAAAAAAAAAAAGTTTTTAATTGGTTCTAAATTGGGGAAAAATGTAGAGCAATCTTTCCTGAGCTGGATCTTAGAGAGGTTCCGTGATTAGACCGTGTTTCCACTTTTTTGCACACTTCGTTTTCTTAACAACCCAAATGCTCGTAATATTGCCAAAAAAAAAAAAATCTGACATTTCGTTGAACCTACCTGAGAAGATCTGGTGAATCCTTCCTCCTCCCGCGTCCTCCTACAACCTTACAATAATTGTGTATTTTTTCCGAGCGTCGTCGGTGTCATTTTACGGAAGCCCTGAGATGCAAGTGAGGAAAAAAAAAACAACAACAACATGATAATCTTTCGAAGTTCCTTTTATTTTAATCTATGAAACAGATGAAAAAAAATGTGGGCAGGTGATTTAAAGGGATGTGACGGTGAGGACATTTCCCCATGGGTTAATAAACTTGTGACAACATCGGTGTTACCGATGACACCGGACATTTTACAAGAAAAAGATGACACTCAATATATGTAGCGCGCTTACTGTGATCTTTATCGTTGGGTGGCTGTCCTCCGGTCGAGCTTTCACTGCGGGGCCGCAGGTTTCCACACAGCGATTGCCTCATTAACATTATGATTCCGTGATAACGTTGGATTTGAATCTGAAATGTTGCCAAATAGGCGCTTTTGCTTTTCACTTTGACACCAAATCCTCCGCCATCTATCGGTCTCTCTCGTCCCGTGTGTGTGAAATCTGACTCTTAGTGCTCTGAGCTGAGACTCGGTACGCAGCGGACACTTTTACTTTCACTTTGTAGCGTCCGTCTTACTATGTGTGTGACACAGCGCTGATACGCGTAAATGAACTTAGTGGGTTTTATTTCTATAAAACAAAGCAAAACGACGGTTGGGGGTCGGTGGGTACGTGATGTAATCGGTGTGTGCCCGAACACCGTGTAACACTATGTAACACCGGTTACCGCGACAAGCCTAGTGATTTTTTTTGTTTGTGTTTGTTGTAATACTAATTTTGGCCACAAGAGGCTGAAGTGCACCACTACCCCGCGTTATAAATAAGACTAAAATCATTCATGTTTTCTTCCAGGGGAGTTTTCATTTCTCCATGTACTCTAAACACAAGGTAGGGATGTTAATAACCAACATTAAGAATTTTAACCGATTATTGCTATCGGCTAAACGGTTAAAGGGAATATTGAAAAATCGCTAAAAAGCTGAGCAAAACTCAGAGGAGCGTCTTGGTACTTAAAGGAGAATAGCTGGTCCACCTTAACAGCCCACCTTAAGTGAGTCTGAGCCGGTGTTAATACAGGAACTTGGCTCGGGTCTTGAGGAGTTGTAGCATTTATTCACCGACAAATAAACTGTACACACACTGCTACGTTCACAGCTACAACTGAACTGACTGACTGAACTGGGGACTCAGTTGTCTGTTGTGCTCACACACTGCAGCCGGTGATAAATGATGGATTCAACCTGTTTGTGCATCGGCTTTTCGTTGCAACTGGGTGGCTTGTTAGGCACTAAAAATAGCACCGCTGCGTGAAACGCACTAATCTTGTCAGTTAACGGTTAATAATCGGTTAACGAGGGTTATCGGTTAGAAACAAAATTCTAAATTAGCATCCCTAGTACATAATTGTGTGCTAGCAAGTTATGTAAATTAAAACTCACCTGGAAGAAAACATGAATGATTTTATTTAGAACATGAGGTAGTGGTGCACTTCAGCCTCTTGTGGCTGAAATGAGTATTACAACAACAGATACACTTTTTTTTTCACCTGTTTCACAGATAAATATAGATAAGGAACTTAGAAAGATTATCCTGGCAAACAATTTAGACCACACTTAAATGGAGCACCAGAATATTTTTTTTTCTCACTGGCCTCTCGGGGCTTCCGTACATTTTTATAGTGATGTTCACTGAAAAATTCATTCTTTTCTTTTTTTTTTTTTTTTAACCTGAAGTGACTCTTTCACTGCTTATGCTGTAGTTGGTGGTCAGTGCCTGTTTCTCTTTTTCTTTTCTCATCCTCTTGACTCCCAGTGAAGCGACATGCATGTTGATAGTTTCATAGTTTGTCTTTTTTTCTTTCATTACGGTAAAACAAAAACAAAAACAAAAAAAAAAAAGACCAGAAGCTCGCTGGTGTTTAATAAACAGTGACGACGGATGGACCAATATAAAATATTATGCAAAATGTGAATGATCAAATTAATCTTTTCTAGTTCTCCTTGCGCTGGATGTTGAGTGTTGATGGTGTATAAATATGGTGCTTGGAAACTTTTTTTGTTTTTTAAAGGGCAATAAAATTGCCAGTTTTTGATTTTCTTTCTGAGAAGTGTGACACTTTTAAAGTTTGTTGACTGTTTCCTCAGTTATGAAGATTGACTGAACGGAGGAAAATGATTCAGTTACTCTGTATTGACGCAGCGCTTCTTTTTACACACAGATTGCTGTTAATCAATTTGTGCTTCTGTTAACATGTGACAAATAAAATACCGTAAATTCTCACATAGTGGGCGGGACCTTTTTATTCAACTCAACTAAAGAGAGAACTTTTATATCTAAATCCTCTTACTTTCTTATCCCGTTTTAAAGTCTTGTCCTAATAGTTATTTTTTCTTTTATAGGATGTCCTCCAATTCCTTTGTGTCAAGTCAGGGCTGCAACTAATATATTATTGATTCACCTATCCATTATTTTTATTTAATGGCAGAAAATAGTGGAAAGGGTCTTCAAGTCTTCAATTTACTCCTTTTGTCCGTTCAATACCAAAATATTTTTTTTACATTGATATAAAACCGAGAAAAGCAGAAAATCCTCACATTTTAGAAATACGTTTTGTTAATTTAGTTGGTTGCTTAGAATTTGTGTGAAATATGGAATTGGGACCGTGTTATATAATCGCTTCCTTTTACTCTGGAAGGCTTTTATTGTGGAATTTATACAGTAAGTGTGATTAGATTCATAAATAGCAGCCTAAAGCAAAGGCTAGTGTTCCATATTTTAATTATTGTCATCAAATCCCCCCCAAAAAAGACAAAAAAAAACAATGAAAACACATATATATAGTTAATTTTTTTAAATATATAGTCATTTAAAAAAAATGGATTCACCTTTGTATTGCAATTTTTTTTAAATTAATTTTTTAATGCCAGAATCAATACATTTGCTTCATTTGAGCCTATGCAGAGGTAGAAGGAAGGTACGGCTTTTATTGTTGTAGTCTGAGTAACGTGACGTCATGTCCGTTTCAAAAACCCAAACAAAGCTGTAGCGCGCCAAAACAGCTAAGTAAAAAACGGCGGGGGGCGTGGATGCAACCTGCACCCTCACATGTTAAATCCAGCGTGGTAAACACTACACATCCAGTAAAGGATGGAAACACTTTGGGTTTCACACATTGAAAGGAAAAGCAGAGCTAGACATCACGGCTAAAGCTGCATGCTAACTCTGTCACGGACAGGAAACGTTATCGTATCGCGGTAGCGTGGCGGTCGAGCCGGCCGTCGCTCTCATCTCCGTGGTCAAACGGGCCGACGCTACGACTGTAGAGCACCCATATACTGACATTTATGTTAAATGCATTCAAACGGCCCCGATGGAGCTGACCATGGATGTATAAAGAGAACGGAGCTGACGGGAGAGCTAGAGACCACCTTGGAGAAGTTAGAGGAAGTAGACACGTGGGACTACGTCTGGTTTTCAAAATAAGATGTTAACAAAGGGAACTGTATATACAAAATACATCTATGGAAATAAGATTGATTGATTATATTCACCAGAAGTATAAAACATTACATGTTCCTTATAAATTAAAAAGAAAATACCACTAATTTGTGAGAGGAATGTAATAAATACTTCCTGACAATGACTGATATATTTGACTTCAGGACATCTCTGACTACATACATGCTGAAAATCAAACATTTTTACTGGATTCATTTAGATATTTTCCAAAGTAAAAGTCCCTAGAAGTGTATGATTCAACTTTTCCCTTCATGGTCTAGTGTTAAAAAAGTTAACAAAAATCGCAATAAATTATAATATTGAATCACAATTCATATTGAATTGGAACCCAAGTATTGTGATAGTATCGAATCAGGAGATAGGTGTATCGTCCCGGCCCTAGTAATTTCCTAAAACAGCTGGTCAGTGTAGTTTTTATCAAAGTGAAAGTGAAAATAATTAAATAGAAATAGTGCTTTTTGTTGGACTACTTTCAGCGGCGGATTAATCCACATTTGGTGCTCTAGTGCAACCCCCTCAAGGTCCCCAGCTAAAAGGAGAACCATATACTTTCACTATAATAACATCCATAAGTAGAACAATGGTAGAGTGTATTATTATTTTGGTCATGGGTTTCATACACATAAAACATCTAGAAGCGTAAATCCTATGAAATAGGGATCCGTGGTCTAATTTGTGTCAAAATAAAAATCATAAAATCATGGTGATGAAGCAACATGTCACACAGTGAGGCTCATTGATGGAGCTCTATGACGCAGAGGAAGAAGAGATATCTGGCTTTAGATACACACACAATGGTAGTTAGATACTTTAATGGGATTTAATGAGGAAATCACTATTTTATAAGAACAAACAAAATGATTGTTATTGTTTGAAAATGGGTCCACTATTAGAGAATTTACGGTAACCGTTCCAGACTTTAAAAGACTTTTCACTCACTCGTCTCCGAGTCTTTCTTTGGAAACTCATTTAAGTGTATCACTTTAAGATGTAACATGTTATTGTACAGTTTGACCTCTCTCTTCTTATCCAGCGTGCCGCGGCTTATATTTCATTTTTTCTGGAAACAGTTCTTAAATGTTTTCGTGTTTTTATTATCACAGTTCTCTGCAGGCTTTTTTTTTTTGTTTTTTTTTTAATCATCATTGCACTACATGTAAATACATATCTCCTCCTTCATATTATATGTACATTGTAAATGGATTTTACACATATTAGATTTCAGTTGTGGTTTTTTTTCTGTGTTCACAGTGATTCTGGATGACTGTTAGTTCTAGTTTTGTACAATGTACAACCGTTAAATCATATCAGCTTCTGATGTTCCCACCACACTCTGAGGTTTGTGTCACTTTCAGCACAACTACATGTTTCTGGTTTGGTTTGGTTGTTTTTTTTTATTTTAAACACAGTTAGAGCTACACTGCACCTTCGATTTATCCAAATATTTCAAAAACGTCATGTTGAAAAACCAAACCAATAAACTGCATGTTCTCCACAAACCGACACACTTTTATGTTACACACTTTTTTGTTTTTATATTCGTCCATCCAGCCGTTAAAAAAAACATAAAAAATAAAAATAAAAAAAAGGTTTTAGTGTGAAAAGTTTTGGAAAACTTTTTGATGTCATTCCACTTTGTATCTGTTTTTTTTAACTGCATGAGTAAAAGGTGTATGTATCTTCGGCTCCTTTTTTCTTTTCTTTTTTTTAATTGATTAAAAAAAAAATCGACATAGTTGCACTCCCTCAGAGTAAAGCAATATGACAATGATGTTTTTTATTTTTTTTTATTTTCTGGAACTTCAGTCAAGCTAAACTCTTTTGAAGCCGTTTTGAAAAAGTGAGTAAATCGATCAGATTGTCGCCCATAATCCGACTTTTCACTGTTCTTATTCCACAGTATTACAGTACATAATACCATGTGAGTACTAGATGATATCCTGCTTGTACTTTGAGTACTTATGTACTTCCAACTGGAATAAAAACCTGTGTAAAGTTTCCATTGTCCTCACCTCCTGTAGGTCATCTTCTGTTCTGTCCATATGTAAACTATTAATTGTGGCTTAACATTTTTTCTATGCTCCTGACATTTCTTCATTTTTTTATGCTTTAGCTAGCAATATGTATATAAATATATTCTATGTGCTAACATGGAGGAAATAAATGTATCAACAAGTTCCTGTGTTTCCAGTTGTTTTTTATTTCAACTTGACTTTCTGAAAAATCTGAAATATATTTCAGATTTTTTTTGTCCATATTCTGAGATCAATACTTCTTTATGGAGGACGGAACCGACCAAAAATAAATAAATAAATAAAAATAATTGCAAAAATAAATTAATTAATTAAAAAAATTATAAACATAAATGCATAAATAAATAAATGGAAAATTAAACAGAAGAGCAAATAAATAAGGGAATTAACACAAATAAATAAAGAAGCAAATGAAAATAAAAATATCAATTTATATCAATTTTTTATCAATTAATTAATGGCTACATTTATTTTTTTATATCTTTTTCTACATTTAATTATATATTTATTTATTTATCAAGTCATTTATTTATTTATTTAATCATTTATTTTTTTATTTTGGCAGGTTCCGTCCTCCACAGCAAAGGGGATAGTGCAATAACAAGAAGCATCAGTTAAAAAAGCAACATACTGTAGGTCTATGATATATACTTAAAGAGTAAAAAAGCAAAATATAATAAGTAGACAGACTGAACGGGTGAATTCACATTATTGCACACAGAAAATATTGATATCAAATAGTTAAGGTTAGGATAGGTCGTTGGGCAGCGAGTCTCATGGGAGTTTTTGCAGATCTCAGATCAGATTTCACACACATTGATGCAAAAATCATCAAAAAATCATATTGAAATTAGGGCTCGTCATACCAGCTTGTCGGGAAGGAGGTTAAATAATGCTCAAAACATGCACTGAATTTTGGTGAGAAAAAACTGTCATGTCATTTTCAAAGGGGTCCCTTGACCTCTGACCTCCAGATCAGTGAATGTAAATGGGTTCTATGGGTACCCACGAGTCTCCCCTTTACAGACATGCCCACTTTATGATAATCACATGCAGTTTGGGTCAAGTCATAGTCAAGTCAGCACACTGACACACTGACAGCTGTTGTTGCCTGTTGGGCTGCAGTTTGCCATGTTATGATTTGAGCATATTGTTTTATGCTAAATGCAGTACCTGTGAGGGTTTCTGGACAATATCTGTCATTGTTTTGTTAATTGATTTCCAATAATAAATATATACATACATTTGCATAAAGCAGCATATTTGCCCACCTCCTATGTTGATAAGAGTATTAAATACTTCACAAATCTCCCTTTAAGGTACATTTTAA
>CAKALU010059140.1:0-55245 GCA_916700995.1 Hozukius guyotensis | reverse complement strand
TTTCTCTCAGAATACTTGAATTACAATATGCTGAAAGGTTATTATGGAATTTTTGGCCTAATGATGCCAAAATCGTGTTGCCTACTGAAGCTTTAAGCTCTTAATGCACATAGTACACTGTGGTTGTATTGTGCTGTGGGTCAATAAATCTATTGGCCTTTTGAACTTTTTAATGCTGTACAAGCAGTTTGTTAGGAATCTTAACTTGGAACAGAACATCAATGCTATTGTTACATTTTATGATTGGTTTATCTAACCCACATCAGATGATCTTTACCCACATCATTGTATCGCAGCAGTTACAACCTTTCAGTCTTGGTCTGACCCCAGATATTAAACAAACAATAGATTTACAACTGAGATTTACAACTGTTATTCCTCTGTAATAAAAGTCTATAGCCAGCTAGAAGGTCAGTATTTATATGCCCTTTAATTTATAAAACTGGGTTACAGTCGGCTTTGTCTAGCAAGCGGATTTCTTAAATGTCATGTAAATGAGAAACCTGGTTTCTGCAGGTAAATTAACTATGTATAGGCTGCAAGTTTCTGATCGGGTTTTACAGGTAGCCTACGTGTGGGTTTGACAAAGACTTGAGACAGGGAAAGAATAATAAATTAAAAGCAGGCCAAAATGGGTTTTCTCAGGACGGTGGCTGGAGTCTCCCTTAGAGATAGAGTGAGAAGCTCAGTCATCCGTGAGGGACTCGGAGTAGAGCCATTACTCCTTTGCGCTGAAAGGAGCCAGCTGAGGTGGTTCGGGCATCTAGTAAGGATGCCCCCTGGGCGCCTCCCTGGGGAAGACCCAGAACTAGGTGGAGAGATTATATCTCCACACTGGCCTGGGAACGCCTCGGGATCCCCCAGTCAGAGCTGGTGAATGTGGCCCGGGAAAGGGAAGTTTGGGGTCCCCTGCTGGAGCTGTTGCCCCCGCGACCCGACCCTGGATAAGCGGTTGAAGATGAGTGAGTGAGTATATAAATGACTCTCCACAAAAATAATTTCCAATGCACACAAAATTAGTTATCTTTGTATATAAATGTTATATAAAAAACTAATATATTTCTGATGCACACACAAATATTTCTACATGTAATAGAATCCACAAATATATGTATTTAAAAGTATTTGCAATTTTCAGCAAAAACATATTTCGATGTTACATTTATTTACAAACTGCTGAACCTGCATTTGTTGTATGGTATTGTATCATATACACAAAGTACTGCTGAGGACGATGGAAACATCATTAGTTATGAAGGTAGTCTGCTACTATTGCTCTTATCTTATCAAAAGAAACACCTCTCAGGTTGTAAAAGCAGTCTTTGAAATCAGTGGCTTCACCCCTTCACACAACCTCCTTAAACAACTACTACAGCTGCAGAGAAATGGACTCTCAGACTGTTTTCAATGTCTTAAAATGCCTTCTGGTTCTTGTAGTTGTTGGTTTGTTTATAAGTAATTTTGTCCTGATATGGCTCAACACCCAAGGCACTCCAAAGTGCCCTGCTCAACAGGTAAACTCAGGCCAACCTGTGGTGTATTTGGTCATAAACCAAAGTATTGACCTTATTGGAATGTTGACCTTGTGGTGGCGCCTGACGAAAGGTGAAGGGATCACCAAATTGTGTGACTGCCTATAATAGTAGATGATGAGATATTAAGTTGGATAACTACAAAATCTTTGACCTGATGATGGCACAAGATGGATAGTCAGGGGGTCACCAAAGTTGTTCGGATTAATCATCAGAAGACCTTGAATATCTGTACCAAAGGTCATAACAATCCCGCCAATAGTTTTTGAGACATACTGTATCATTCACAGCCAACAATGTCTTAATGAAGACATGCTTGATGAAAAGTCGGATGATCACTTTTTAAGATTCATCAACTAGGCACCAAGAATATCTGTAGCTAGACAATTTCATAGAATTCATTCAATATTTGTTGAGATATTTCAGTCTGAACCAAATACAGAATTACTTGGCTGAATCCAAAGGTTCTTGCTACCTTTGGTATGAATTGTTGTCTCTTTCCATGTTACCCAATAATCATCGCAGCAACTTTATGGGTACTACTGCTATTGCTCTTATCAAAAGAAACACCTCTCGGGTTGTAAAAGCAATCTTTGAAATCAGTGGCCTCACCCCTTCACACAACCTCTATATACAGCTACCGTTTCCTCTCCTCAACCATAACTGGTGTACAGCTGCAGAGAAATGGTCTCTCAGATTATTGTCAACATACTAAAATGCCTTCTGGTTCTTGTAGTTGTTGCCTCGTTGATAGGTAACTGTGTCCTGATATGGCTCAACACCCGACGCACTCCACAGTGCCCTGCGCAACAGGGAAACCCGGTCCAGCCTGCGGTGCACAATGAGCGCAGCAACGTCTTTGCTGATCTATCGGTGGAAGAGTTTCTACAGGTGCGTGACTACATAACCAAGATCCCAGGGATGAACATCTCCATTGAACCATCATCACCTCCTTCAGTTGACTACCTGTATATGATCGATCTCTCCCTGCCAAAAAAACAGGATGTTTTGCACCATCTGGATACCAATGGGCCAAAACCAGCAAGAGAGGCAACTGCTGTGGTTTTTCATGGCTCGAAAAACAACATAAAGGAATATGTAGTCGGCCCTCTCCCTAACCCGTCCTACCACCGAGATGTCACCTTTGAGAGATATAAAAAGGAGATCCCTTTGACTGCACGCCCAATGCATTTTGGGGAACGCATTTATATGAAAATGTTTCTGCAAGATGTACTTAAACCGGTCAGTATGCTGCTGAATGAGAGTTTTGGTATAGATGCATCCGCATACCCTACCTACGTCGACACCATGCCCAGAGGACTCAAGTCAGGGGACAGACAGACCTGGATTTCAATCTGTCGAAATGAGGAGGGCTTCTACATCCACCCTGTGGGCTTTGAGATCTTCTTCAACCACCAAAGCACCAATTATTTGACCTGGCATGTGATTAAAGTGCTTTATAATGGTCAGTACTTTGACAGTATAATGGAACTGAAGCAGCAATACGAGGCAGGGACTGTGAGGAAAATCATCTACAAACCTGTGCCGAATTACGCCTCACTCAAACCCAAACAGAAACCCTCAGGCATTGGACCCCAGCAGTTTAATGTACAAGGCAAGCGATTCAGTGTGAAGAACAACCACATTGTATACCTTGACTGGAGCTTTGCCTTTGGTCTGAGCCCGCTAACAGGCATGAGAGTTTTTGATGTTCGTTTTAGAGGAGAGAGGATTATCTATGAGCTAAGCGTTCAAGAGGCCATGTCAGTCTACGGGTCCGTCACCCCAAATGCCATGCTCACCAAGTTCCTTGATGGCAGCATTGGCATTGGTCGATGCGCTTATGAGTTGGTCAGGGGCGTCGACTGCCCTTATTCAGCCACTTACATAGACACTTTCCATTTCCAGGACACCGGTGTTCCACGCCGACTCAGAAACTCAATTTGCGTCTTTGAGCATGACCTGGGCCAGCCTCTACGGAGGCACTTCTCAGAGTCTGTCTTCACCAGTTATGGAGGACTCGCAAACAGCGCTTTAGTGTTCAGGACAATCACAGCTATAGGAAACTATGACTACATGTGGGATTTCATTTTCTACCAGAGCGGCTCAGTGGAGGCCAAGGTGCATGCCACCGGCTACATCTTCTCTTCCTTTGCACTGAAGGACAATTTTCCATTCGGTGACCAAGTAGCAGAAAATGTCACTGGAAATATCCACACCCATTTCATCAACTTTAAAGTGGATGTTGATGTTTTAGGTGAGTGTAGTAGGAATCTCGAGGACCTTGAGCATGTCAGAATATAATTTTTAAAATTATAATTAAACAAAAACTATAACTAAGCAAAATTGCAGAAAATAAAGTGAAAATAACGTACAACGTGCTATGCCCCTTCTCCAGGAGTGAAGAATGTATTCCAGACCAAAGACATGGAATTTGTGAATGTCTCGCTGCCCTGGATGCCTGAACGCCATGCCATGATCCCTAAGATAGTGGAGAAACAGCTTCAAACAGAGCAGGTACAGTGTTACTTTGATATAGCTGCATAGCTGAAAGTCGCAGTATGGTCAACCAGCTCAAGTTTAGCTGCAAATGTGATTTAAAACTTATAGTATTTGATCGGAAATCATTGTAAAGAGTTGAATCTGAAAAACATCTTTCCCCAAATTTCTGCATCAATAGGGGTCCAATCTTTGACAATACACCCGTGAAAAACAGGTTGATGTGTGACTTTTTTACAAAATGGTAAAAATGGCCAATCGGTTGCAACCTCCGGTTCTGAAAAGTGAAGCCAACTGATCGCTTGATTTATTACCTCAGTAAACATTGTAAACATGAGTTTATGGTCTCAATCGCTAGTTTCAAGTCTTCTTCAATACAACATGATGTTCATTTAGTAAAATATGGTCCCATTTAGAGTCAAATAGACCATAAAGCAGGGGATGCTTTAGGGCGGGGCTACCTTGTGATTGACAGGTCGCTACCAATGGTGTTGTACGTGTTTTTCGTCCTAGAAATTTAACCCTTTCACAGTGTGTTTTCAGTTCATGAAAGTTAATTGTAACATTTTAGTTTCCTAAAAATGTCTTATTCAGCATTCAGTTGGACTTCTCTCGTGTGACTTCTTGTTACAAAAACCAAGATGGTGACGGCCAAAATGCCGAAGTCAAGGCTTCACTGTAGTCCACAAACCAATGGTTGACGTCACGTTGACTTTGTCCACTTCTACAGTCTATGATCTCCAACACTTCAATTGTTGTGAATTGTGAAATTGTGAAATTTTGTGACGTCCCTCTCTCTGCCTTCTGATTGTGAGGTTGGTTTGGCTTCCTGGCCCAGGAACTGGTGGGCGGGGTTGGAGAGGTCGTCAGGAACCTACCTGCACCTGGGTCGATGCACTTTCTGCATTTTATGTTACATAAGAAAGTTAAGCTAAGGGCAGTTGTTATTTATTTATGGTAGTTACATTGTTATGTAATTATTTTAACACAAACTATCTCTTTTTCTAACCATAACCAAGTAGTTTTGTTGCCTAAACCTAACCAAACGTTTCACAACGTTAACCACGTGGCATTGTGTGTGTCTGTAAACGCAATACGAGGCTCATATGAAACGTATTTATGAAACATATGTTTTGTTGACATTCCCCATATCGCATTGTTTGCAGAAACGTATGATGCCAATATTTGTTCTGGGGACGGGGTTGTACAGGGAGATGACATCCCTAATCTTAGTCCTGCCTACAAAGCTCTGATTGGTCAATCGATTGATGAGTCGCTGAACAAACTAGGGATGTGAGGTCTAGAAGCAGGCTACCTGCACAGTGGGGAGGGGGAATAGAAGTGAACATTCCACAGGTGATGCCCTCCAATTGTTTCATCACTGGCAGGTAAAAAGACTGACTGGAGACACTATGTATCACAGAGGTAGGACATGTCTGCACTCTCCAACAGTATAGGGTTAGAAGTGTCAAGGACTACAGTGCATTCAAAACAGGGAGAAAATGTGAAAAAAGTAATTTGTCACCTCCAGCCAAATTATCTAACATGCGTCTTATGTTTTGATTCACGCAGGAGGCAGCTCTGCGCCACGACACCAAGACTCCTCGCTACCTCCACATCGCCAGCAACAAGACCAACCGCTGGGGTCACCAGCGCTCCTATAGGCTGCAGGTGTTCAGCTTCGCCGGGGACCACCTCCCAGAGAGCCAGCCCGAGGAGAGGGCCATGTCCTGGGCCAGGTGAGAGGCCAGGCTGCCTGTGAGGGGATAAAACACCTGAAGCGACAGCAGCTTAACATATATATCTCAGACCGGAAGTGATTGATCATCACTTTATGCACTCCACTCTGTACTTTGTCTCCTTGTCATCATCATTCCGTCCTCTCCCTGGAATCTCACTTAACTTAACTTCCCCAGGTATAAGGTCGCTATCACGAAGCAGAAGGACTCGGAGAAGAGCTCCGGCAGTCTGTACAATCAGGATGACATCTGGACTCCAGCTGTCGACTTCAGCAAGTACATCGAAGACAACGAAAGCATTGAAAACCAGGTGAGTGTGAGTGGGGCGTTTTTTTTTTTTTTTTTTTTGGAAACCTCCCTGGATTGTGAAAAAATAAATGGAACTGAAACACATAATAAAACTTATTTGTTCATTTTCCCCAGGACCTGGTTGCCTGGGTGACCACCGGCTTCCTCCACATCCCCCACTCCGAGGACATCCCCAACACAGTAACCGTGGGCAACGGAGGCGGGGTCCTGCTGCGACCCCACAACTACTTTGACGAGGACCCGTCCATCCACTCTGCCGATGGGGTGTACATCGCCCCGGGCAGCGAGGACAGCTGTGACAACAATAAGATGGCCTGCCTTGCTCAAGAGACCTGCAACCCCGTCCTTGAACCCTTCACCTACCACGGTTTTAAATCTGAATTCGGGAGAGGGAGGAATTAAAATGTGATTCTTCCTTTGATTTGTTCCTCTCTCTTTGATATCAATTTTGTTTTATTTCATTATAAATATAAATGATGATGATGATGATGATGATGGTGGTGGTTATTCAGTGACATAGATTGGAGAGCCCTGTTTGTGTACTATGTGTCCAAGTCAAGGTTATTTTTACTCAACATCTATTATGTCACATAAGCATGTGATGTCCTTACGCCGCTCATGTCACGCAAGTTTACGTTTCACTACTGTCTACTTTACGTCACTATGTCACTTATGTACGTGGCTTACGTAGTTATTTTAACCCTAACCATGATCTTTTCCTTAACTTGACTACCTAGTTTTGTTGCCTAAACCACCGGTAGGGGTGCTATTTTAGCAAACACTCCTGTGGGTCCACTCCGTTCTCATTCCCAGAGCGTCAAATACCGGGGCTTTATCACGGCCATTGGCGTTCGATACCGCTGCACAAGGCACCCCTTAGTGCCGGCATGAAACACACCGGGCGCTCCATTAACTACAATTTAAACCCATCTGCGGCAACAGTAAATGTTCCGAGAATGTGCGCCGGGAGTGTTGTGACGTAGTTTAAAGAGCAAAAACACACACACACCTGGCGGGCGGGTGGGAGGGGAGGTGGATGGGTCCAACAAACACAAGGCTTTCATCCAGGAGACCGCTGTTTGTGTCCATGTGCGTTACGTTACAATCAGCCGTCACAGAAGTGCCAGGCTGAAGGTGTTTGTTGTTTTTGCCTTTGTTTTGCGCTCTTTGTATTTCGCCTACTTCTTAAACTCACTGTTGCCTATTGTATCTGTCTGGAAACCGGCCAGGAAAGGAAATGTTAACAGTCCCGTGTGCTTTTACTGTTGTTTGTTTTTATACTAAATCCTATCAGCAGCTTGAAAAGTGTTTGCACCCTTGCACGTACACAGGATTCTCCTTCTCTGTGACTAAACGCAGCATGTCGGCTACTGAATGTTTTGCTCATATTCATAAAAATAACTAAATCAACTTTTGATTCCAGCTGTTTATATTGTGTGAGTGTAAATATTTTTAGTATGAATAATGGTTTTGCATAGATTTTACATGGAAGACAATCACCCCCCAAGTTAGCTGTGATTCAAACGTTTTCTGTTACACATCGTTTTTATACTTTAAACAGCAAAGTCCATCCGTCCATCCATCAGTCCTAAATTATACATTGCTTGGCCCGTGGCTTGTTTGTAGTGATTTCCCATCCTTGTTATTTCCAGCCAGGCTTATGGCCTGGGATAGCAATGACGGACGGTCTGTTGATCCACCACTTAGGTCCAGACTGAAATATCTCAACAACTAGTGGATGGACTGCCATAACATTTTGGAAAGACATTTGTAGTCCAGAGAGGATGAATCTCATCGACATAGGTGATCCTCTGATGTCTCGGCAACAATTGGATCGATTGCTGTGACGTCGCTTCAGATATTCAAGATCCCTTGACGATATAAGTCTACGCCACCAGCAGGTCAAAAGTTTTCACTTACAGTATTCAGACAAATAGTCAGCAGTTTGAGATTTTTGGATGGATTATTGTGAAATTTGGCACCTTTGAGGATAATTGTAAAATCTTTGATGATCCTCTGACTATTCATCTACTGCGGTCCATTTTTTTTATTCGTCCAATACTTTGGTTTATGACCAAATACCTGCAAAACTAATAACGTTCCCATCATCCTCAGCTGTGTTTACTGCTTATTAGCAAATGTTAGCACACTAATATACTAAACTAATATTCACCATAGTTTAGTATATGATTAATATTTCCTGCTAAACATCAGAATGTTAACATTGACTATGTTTACATGCACATGAATATTTCACTATTATTCAGAATATGACAATATTCTGAATTCTGAAAGGGTCATGTAAACAGCATATTCCGTTTGGATATTCCGAAGGGAGCGTTTTCCGACTAGGGCATGCGGGATATGCTAATATTCAGGTTTTAGGAGCATCCTTTCGACATACAGCGCATTCGAAACATGCGTTTCAGTTGGGGTTTTTACAGCAGTTTGCACCACACGGCCTGTATCTTGCCTGTTTGCGATCAGCTCTGCGCGTTTTACACAAACAAACTCACCGACAGTTTACAGAGATGCATGCCCAAAAGAAAAGCCCACATCTCTGGAGCAACACAACTACTTTTAAATATTATGAAAGACTTTTGATATCAACAGGTTTTTGGATATGTGCAAATATTGCAGTATGCACGGCTGCATGTAAACAGAAATATTAGTGGAACATTCATTTGCATTAACCCATGTAAACTGCTTAGAGGAAATATTGTCTTTTTCGGAATAAGGGGCAAAAAACTGAATATTGTGTGCATGTAAACGTAGTCATCGTCATTATGAGCATCTTGGCACGCGTATATATTAACAAAGCTCAAAGCACCGCTCCTAGATCATGATATCTCACTGATAAGCGTTTATTGAATGAACAACTATGTATGCTCAGCAGGTCAGTGTGACCAGTCAATCTCAGCCAAGCACCACAACAAGTTGAGCTTGTAGCAAAGTGCAAAGGTCCATAAAGTTGTTAGTACTGGTTTCTCTGTAACACTTGATAATAAAGGCCATGATTTACACTGTAATTTCATTATAAGAAACCAGATAACGTTAAATAAATACCCCTTACCAAAAAGAAGTTTATTCAAGTGTGCTATTCTTTTAAACTTAGAATAAGAGAGTATGCTTTCAGTTTACTTTTTATGTACAAAAGTATACTTAAGTTTACTTGGCTCATACTGACAAGTGTACAGAAAAGTCTAAGTGTATTTGGCTTAGGCCTACTTGTGCTTTTGATCGAGATGTACTTAAGAAAAGTATAATTATGTATTCTTGCCTTAAAAGGGTATACTTGGCTTGTAGTTGTGCTTACGTTTTGATAGAGTAGCCTATCAAAGTGTGTGAGAGTTTGTAAAAGGATGTTTTGATTTCAATTTGCTTCAATTCATGAAGAATTTTCTAAGTTTTTGGATTATCCGTTCACAGTAGAGGCATGTGAGAAGAACACATTTTATTTTAATTTTTTTAACCTCATCGCAAATCATCAAGTCAAATAGCAAAAGCAGCAAGCCTCTTCAATGTAATACAGCACATAAATCATTGGCTATAATAATGAGATATTCCTTTATGTGTCAATTTGTACTAGATGTTTTGTCATTTACTACATCCCACACGTAGAACAAGCCGCAATATATCGAGTGTATTCAACATATCGCCCATCTTTACCCAGAATATCTATGGGTCGATACCACAAAAGGTAAGTGAAATGATGTGTGGGGTTTTTTGTTGTTGCTGTTTGAACTAACCATTTAATCTTTTGAAAACAGGAAATTAATTTGTAGTTTACTCACAAACAACTTAAAAAAAAGAAAGAAAAAAATTACCAACATTTTTCATAATACACCATGATGAATCAGATTGCATGAAAGAGGTATGTAATCAGAATCATCATGAACCCTCACCAGCTACCCTATACGTTCGGTTGGTTTTCTGTGACGTGTGTTTAGGATGTGTTTATGAGAAATGTTTTCGCCTCAGGCCAGATCGGCTCCCATGGTCCCCCTGACCTTGCTGACAAGTTCCAGATGTTTTAAAGCGGCAACACTCATGTTTCCATCACACTTCACGGTGCAAATCTGTGTTTTTTCTGCATAGACGGGTACTGGCGTGAAAACAGTCCTGCTTCCTTAAAACCTGCAGTAGGCAGAATATTTTTTGGCATCATCGGGCAAAAAATGCCATAATAACCTTTCAGCATATTGAAATTCAAGTGTTCTGAGAGAAAACTAGACTTCTTCACCTCCTCATGGCTCTGTTTTCAGGCTTTAAAAAATCTAGTCCGTGACGGGAGACTTTGGCCAATCACAGGTCATTTCAGAGAGAGAGAGAGCGTTCCTATTGGCTGTTCTCCGGCTGGTGGGCGGTGCTTGGTATTTCCTCAACAGATCTCAACATGACTGCAGGGTCACAAACTTTCTCATTTTACAGCTAAACAGTACACTACAAGATGTTTCTGAAAACATTTGAGGAGAGAAATAGGCATTAACGTAACCGAATATTTATTCATATTTGATCAGCGCTGACTAGTTTGACCGTTTGATCGGAGTTCGCGAGTGATTGACAGCTGCTCAGAGACGGCAGCTGGACGGCAGACTCCAGATCAGCTCTAACTGCTTGTTTTCCTCCAGTCTGTGAAATCTTCCAGATGCCGTTAGGAGCACCGGAGGACACCGGAGGACACCGGAGGACACCGGAGGACACCGGAGGACACATGATTTCTTTCAGATTACCTGTCTCATACACTACTGTCAGAATATACTGACCATTTCATAAAGATATTAATCATATTTGCTCCATTTCCACCAACTGCAGCTTTAAATAAAAGTTATATATGTAAATAACTAACAACTCCCATTAATCATCTCATGACAACTCATGAAGCAGTAAATTGCTGCTTACACATTGATGAATCAGTATTAGCAATCTAATAACGTCATGTAATCATAAATCAGGTGCAGGGGACATTTTACTGCACAACTACTACTTTTACTTTTGATACTTTAACTACATTTGGCTGATAATACTTCTGTACTTTTACTTACAGTAAGGAGGATTTTAACGCAAGACTTGTAATAGACTATTTCACATTACTGTATTGGTACTTTTACTTACGTAAAGGATCTAAGTACTTCTTCCACCACTGGTGTAATGGGGTATGACTTTGTAAGGGCCATGGAATCAAGGTAGGTTTTTCGTCAGTGCGAATCAACACCAGTCCGTCTCAGCGTGGCCTCACTTGGTCCTTTTTTAAGTGCAGCTTATTATTGGGGGTTCTCCATGGGAGCTCTGCTCTCCTTTGTTTTTCACATCCTGTCACGGCCTTTCTCCCACAAATGGAGAAGTCACGGAGGAAAATGAAAACTTGAGCAGAAAGATTTCACTCGACATCTGAGGCAAAGAACCACTTACCATGTCTGACTTCACCAACGGACAAACAGAAAAAAAAAATCACTGAACCCTCCATGCACTCACATTCCTTCCTCTGATTCTGTTTTCCATTAAGTAGTGGGAGTGGGGGGGGGGTGAGGGTATGTGTTACACTCACTGTCGGTCTGTGTGTCTTGAACTTATATTTTGTCTGTCTAGCAATGCTTTAAGTAAGGGATAATGTACAGCGAGCCGGTCATTGTTGTGACCCTGTCAGGGATTCTTTCACAACAATGACCCGCTAGCTGTACATTATCCTGCTTATTACACTGCTACTTACTGAAGAAATCTAGATTTTGACACAAAAACAGTCCTCCAGAGTCCGACATCAGAGCTGCGCCCATAGCAACGGTCTGCTATACAGAAATTACAGACCGCAGAACGCCATGATTGACCAATCAGAATCAAGTATTCTACAAAATCTTGTGAGAATTTTGTTAAACCTAGTGTGTGTGTGTGTATGTCTGTTTGCAAAGACTTCGTCTTTCACAAATAATCTCTTCTTTTATTTTGACAGGAATAACATGAACAACAAC
Source organism: Hozukius guyotensis (assembly GCA_916700995.1). NCBI lineage: Eukaryota > Metazoa > Chordata > Actinopteri > Perciformes > Sebastidae > Hozukius > Hozukius guyotensis. The sequence goes on along the minus strand of CAKALU010059140.1, from coordinate 43,200 downwards.
ATTCCTTCAGAATTTTGCACTGTACTGAAATTATACAGTACAGAATGAAACAGACATCAGTCAGTTAGTCCCAGCCTCGAACACATCAGTATGACCAGCCGTTTTAACATTTAACAGCTAAGCTTGAATATCCAGAATTAACATTAGAGATATCTACAATTACATTTTGACTAGTCGTAATTCTTATTCCAGATATCTATAACGTCATTGTGACTAGTCAAAATGACAGTTAGCGATATCTGTAGTTCAGTTCTGACTATCCTAAATAACAGTAACAGATATCTCAAACCTCATTATGACTAGGCAGAGTTGTTGTCATGACGTTGCTCATCAAGGCTTCCCATTGGATATCGGCCCAACAAAGCATCTGAACAGTGTCAGCAGAAGCTTTTGCTAACTTTGATAGTTCGGTGAAGTCAGGAAAGATATTCACAGATTCAAACTTCCCGGATCAATAACTCATAAGAGAAACATAGTTAAAACACCAACAAGCTGCAACCTCATTTTAATCACAACGAGCCGTCCTCCGAGCCGGACACATAACATCGGTCTCTATGTGCAGCCGGCTGTGAGACGAGTGGTCGGGGACTGTTGTGAATCAGATAGTTAGAAAATGACATGAAATAGAAAGAGCTCATCGTCGAGGAACGTGTGGCGAACCAGTTAGAGATATATACAACGTCATTCTGACTAGTCAACATTTAATTTTAGATATCTAAAAAGGACAATGTAGAAATCTTTAAATGAGGGGAATTAAAGATATCTTGAACTGACTAGTCAGAATTAAATTGTAGATATCTGAAACTGGAATTACGACTAGTCATAATTCAGTTTGTGGATATCCACAACTGAATTGTAGATATCCGTAATAGAGTTAGGGATATCTTGAATTAGAGTTTTGACTAGGCAAAATGACGTTGCAGATATCTCTAAAGAATATCGTGTCGAGCTATTAAATGTTAAAACGGCTTGCCGTACATCAGAGAGTGATCCTGCTTTGGACCGGATGGTCATATTTTTCAGTGCACACTTTTTACACACAGCTGACTCTACAGTGTCAGTTTAAAATGTTTATATCACAGTTTATATCACAGTGGTTCATAAAGTAAGAAACGCAGATAGAGAAACAGAGAATTCTGTCTCTCATTTTGGCTCCATGTTAAAAAGTGATTGCTGGCATAAAAGCAAAAATGATTGCAAACATAACTGAAATTAGGACAAAAAAAATTATAGCCTCTTTGCTTTCAAAATGTTAAACCATGGATCACATTTCTGAGGATGTGATCATATAGTTTTTGAAAAAAGAAAAAAGAAATTGATCGATCAATCCAAGGTCATTTTCCCACTTGTGAAATTGGACTAGTGTCGGCAAAATGCTTATTCCTGTTAACTCATAACTTTGTTTTTTATTCTAATGATGACAAATTCAACTCTTTGGTTTTACAGATGTAATAACTGAAGTAAAAATAAGAAAAACAAATACCGTCACTATTGATTGCTATCTTTGGTGATACCACCAAAAAAAGGCACAACAAGACTAACAGCGGGTTCATATAGGGATGGAAGCACCACGCTGTTAATCGTCTCTGGCTCTTCTCATCAGAAGCACATTCCTCCACGCCGGTCAACAAGCGATCGTGCTCCTCTGCTGTTTACTATAAAGCTCTCTCTCTCTGTCTCTGTCTGTCTGATCCTCTCTCTCTCTTGCTTTCTGTTTAGACACAACTGACAAATATTTGGAAGAAGTACATAATTCAAAACCCACAATCACAAACAGCAGTGACACACGGCTGTTTCCAATAAATATAGTGGATGGATTTTGAAATGTGATTGGGTGGAGGGGGGACTGGAGGGGAATTGGGGGAATTAAAACTCTGGGAGAACAGCGGGGGGAGAGAGGGGGGAGGGAAGTCAAAGGCGTTTGTGGGATACATATTTTATCATCTCATCAGAATCAGATTGTCAGTGTGTTTTCTTGTCAGAATCCCTCGTGGCACGCAGAAAATAGACCAGACGCCAACTATCGCTGAGGATCGCGAGCATGGCAAGATGAGCAGCTCAACTGATTTACATGGGCGCAAAAAAAGGACGCTTAAAGGCAGCGCTTCTCCGAAAAATCGCCGCGCTTCACAGCGCTTCCGTTTCCTGACGTGAACCCGCTGTAAGAGTCTACAGCCATGCTAGTGGCTCTCTGAGGCTGCACAGTGGTTCACTGAGCTAAATGCTAACTTGCTAAGCAGGTATAATGTTTATTATGTTCACCATCTTCAATTACATTCACTATATATTGAAACAGTCGCTGTTTATTATTAGCTCAATGCTTTATGGCATTGATCGGAGACATTTCATTCAGTTTAAAGCATAAGTCTGGTGATACTTTATATTTTTGTTATTGTCAACAAATCCCCCAACAAACCCCATGTCCAGACTGAAACCAACAATAGAGTGATCCTACTAACAATTATTGTGTGTTTATCCAAAGTTTGATATAGCTTCTTCCTCTGTGCCATAGAGCTCCATTTATTAAAAACACATCAATGAGCCACGCTGGCAGACATGTTCCTTCATTACCATGAATGCACACACACTCTAGTTTAGTTTGACTCAATCCCACATGCACCGTTCTGCTGCCACAAACTGGAGCACCAGATGTGGATTAATCATCAGCTGAAAATAGTCCTCATTAAATGCACTATTTCCTCCAGTGTGGTTAATGTTTGCTGGAAACTACAGTGGATCAGTTGTTTAAGGAAATTCCTGAGCCTTTTTAAAAAAAGAAAATACAATAGTTTTGTGTTTTGAGTAGGAACCGATGGGCTTGGGTTTGAGGATATGGAGAACGTAATGAGAGATCTGGTGGAATTTGTTGACAATAAGAAAAATGTAGAATAACAGCATCCTTATAAATGAGGGTGATTTTTCAGTGATCCAAGTTGCAAAGTGCTAGTGACCTGATTGCAGCTGAGTTGAGGGTAGTTTGTAAAGGTAATGAAATGTCATCAGGCAAGGCACTTGTTGTTACTATGTTCTTAGACTGCTGATAGTAAGGATTATTTCACTGCACTAGGTACTTATCCATAGTCAGTGTATTACCGACAGCGGTCGGCATGCCCCCAATTTGGAGAAACACGCAGGAGTACCAACGCAGGATCGAAGCAATGTGCTGCCGTGTACGGCGGCAGCAGCTAAACGTATTTTAGCAACTTAAAAGAAAGGCCCACCTAAAGTGTACGCTATATTTAGAATATTTTCACCGCTCTATCTTGCCGTCAGACGGCCCTTTCCGATGGGGAATTGAACTGAGAGTGAAAGTTATATGTGCTCTCTTCAAAGCCAGCACTCCGTTGACAAAAACACTATCGATAAGTTTCACTTTCAGTTCAGTTCCCTGTCGGAAAATATTCTAAATATAGCATACACTTAAACTGATATAGATTTTTTTTAGGTGGGCCTTGTTTTACACTACGCACTGTTCCTTTAAAACACAAATAATCTGCTGTCCCACACTGCCTCTATAAACATGATAACATTGACGCAAGCTTCTTGATAGATCGACCAAAAAAAAAACCAAGTTCATCAGGGCTAACACCTAGCAGTGCACAAGAAATCAGACCTGTTCGTCAAACGACAAGACTCCTTCGAAGCCATGGTAGGTGAAGGGTTCAAAGACGGGGCTGCAGGTCTCTTTAGCAACGCAGGCCATCCTATTGTTTTCACAGCTGTCCTCGCTGCCCGGGGCAATGTACACCCCGTCGGCAGAGTGGATGGACGGGTCCCCTTCAAAGTAGTTGTGGGGTCGCAGCAGGACCCCGCCCCCGTTGCCCACGGTTACCGTGTTGGGGATGTCCTCGGAGTGGGGGATGTGGAGGAAGCCGGTGGTCACCCAGGCGACCAGGTCCTGCAAGCACATTTTCATACACATCATGCAAAATTCCTTCAGCTAAGTTGTCTAAGTTCAAGTTTACGTATGTCAACGCACCTCGTCTTCGATGCTTTCGTCGTCTGCAATGTACTTGCTGAAGTCGACAGCTGGAGTCCACATGTCGTTTTGATTGTATAGACTGCTGCTGGTCTGCTCTAAGTCCTTATGCTTGGTGATGGCAACCTTATACCTGGAGACAGACAGAAAAGGCACAGAGAGAGAGATGGCTTTGAATGGCCAGCAGAACCATGCCTAAAGATCTACGGCTGTGTTGTGGCTAGAAGTTCAACACAATCACCAAACAAGAACGTTGCTATTGAATGATCCCCAGATTCTGTTCAATGACAATTACGTCTAATGCCAACATTAGCAGCATTGTTAAGGCTAGGGGAGAATCTGGCTAACTTTAAATGATGGGACATGAATGAAAATTAAATGAAAATTGCCCAATATAATTTCCACAGCCCAAGGTGACATCTTCAAAGAAAGTTTGCTGATCTGTTGGGTAGTTGGGTCAGTTGCCTGGGATCAGACCCCCCAGTACTGGGGTTTACACTAGCTGAATTTGAGCTAACTAGGGGTACGTCGCTCGGAGCTGCCACACGCTATACTCCCGGCGGAGCAGCCTCCCGGGGACTGCCCATTGTTCACACGGCCCATTGTTCCGAAGGCCCTTTGCTCCGAAAATACTCACTCTCTGTGCAACAACATAAGCACATGGCTAATTATTATGCAGTGACATCATTGGCTGGGTTGGTAAGGTTTAGGCATGAGGAGTGAGATTAGTTTGGTTTAGGGTAAGAATATCAGGGTAAGCCAACCAGAGGCAGAGTAGGACGGATCATGCCTTCGCCATGGTAGGAAAACAAATATCCTCTGGAGAGGCCCAATTACGTCATTTTGCATAATAATTAGCCATGTGCTTCTGTTGGGGTTGTCGGGACATTTTTCTGACTATTGGGGTTTGGGAATAACGGGCCTCCGGAACAATGGTATAGCACCACTCCCTGCGGCGGGGAGGACGAGGCGAGTCATTTTCTCGTTTCTGCCACTTTGGGTTTAATCCAATATAAAAACTAAACGCACACAGACCATGGATGTATTACTGTCAAGCCTTCGGTGCAGCTCTACTTCTTCATTCTCTAGACTGAGGGCAGACTTGCGCTACAATGACTCACGATCACATATCGAGGAACAAGTGTTTTTACAAGAATGTACGGGCTGAACCTTGCTGTTTGGCAGTAGATAGCTCTGCAGCACAATACATTGACATATTTGACATAACCTCAAAACTGTTACTTCTTCACATTCTTTTTGATAATGTTAGTTCATTTTTGTAATGTTTTCAACAAATTCTGGCCACTTTTAAAATGAGTATGTTTGTTACGTTATTTAAAATAAAAATTTAAATAAGCCAAAGGTGACTTTTGGTTTCACACACAACACAAACCGCAGTCTCCAGGATGATAGTCCCGTGTTGACCCACCTGTGCACCCTGTCCTCTTCCCTACATGGACATCGATTAGCAACGTAGCCTACTTGTGAGATGTCAAAAACACACGTAATCAGGGAGAAATATTTTTCCCTCACAACGTAATTGACAACGCAGTTTCGTTTTGTGGTAACGTATTAGGAAACCATGCTGTCTGACCAGACAAAGTAAGGCTGTAGCAGCAAAACCACTGAGTGCATTGATTTGATTAAAGGTGTGTTTTATTGATTACAAATTCTGTAAAAAGAAGATTTTGTTACTTTCAAAACCAAGTTACATAGCCTTGCTTTAAAGGTCCTTAGCAGGATCTTAAAATCAATTCTGACACGCACGGCGGGTGAAGAGAGGCAAAAATGACGTGTTCTCTTTTTCTTATATTTGTTAAAATACTTGAATAAGCTGGAGACGAGTGATTGTCTTTTGGCTGATACTGAATGAAGAGAAGTGGAATACTCCAAATAAGGGGAGATGAAAGAACGGGCTACTTGCTCCTTATCTGTGAATGTTAAACATGATTTGATTTTGACTTGAGATCCTCAGCTGGAGAAACCATGACAGAACCACCATCATCACTTTAAAAAAAAAATGATAAGTTAAGAGTCACGTATCACACCCACATTGCAAGATATATTTGTGGTGTCACCAGGTCTTAGGGTAACATACAGCAGTATGTTGTCTGCATATAGGTGAGATTTAATTTAATGTTTTATGTAATATTTGGCCCGGTGACAACATAAAAACTGAAAGTTGTCCAAAAATGAATCATATGAAATTCAGAACATCTTATCTAACACAACTTTTAATCATCTAGGCAAAAGAAGTGTTCACAATCATTAACGTTTGAGAATGTGATTTTTTTTTTTTTTTTTACTTGTGGCTGTCCAGTCTCACCTGGCCCAGGACATGGACCTCTCATCGGGCTGGCTCTCTGGGAGGTGGTCCCCGGTGAAGCTGAACACCTGCAGCCTGTAGGAGCGCTGGTGACCCCATTTGTTGGTCTTGTTGCTGGCGATGTGGAGGTAGCGAGGAGTCTTGGTGCCGTAGCGCAGAGCTGCCTCCTGTGGAGGTGTCACAGTAGACATTAGGCCGCATTCGCACGAGGTCAGGTGTTACGGCGGTACACCGCAAGGTTGTGCAGAGGTCCAGGCGAGTCACTTTCATGGCCCATTAAATGCGACAATTAACAATCACCGCCTGATCTCGTGTCAATGCAGCCACTCAAGATACAAGAGTTACTTGGCTGCAACACTGGTGGATTAAGAAAAAAGTTAATTTTAAAAAACAGTGGCGCTGGACGATACACCGATCTCCTGATTCGATACTATCACGATACTCGGGTGCTGATTCGATTTGTATTGCGATTTTTAAGTATTGCAATCTGATATACGATTTATTGAGATTTTTGCTAACTTTTTTAACACTGGACCATGGGAAAAAGTTGAATCATACACTTCTAGGGTCGGCGTTTGATTGACAGTGGAGCCGACAGGTTGAAACCCAAAAGGGGAACAGAGGGGCGATCTAAACAAACTTGTACTATAGCTTACAAGCCATGGACAGTGACACCAGCATCTAAACTGGCCGCAAAAATATATGCAGGTGTGTTTACATGCTGTTTAATGTGCTGCAGCTGAGCAGCCACTTCGGTGTCTGGCCTGCGAACTGACAGCGGAACAACCTATAAACATACCACTTACATCACTGTATAAAGTTGTTATGATGAATGGTGTTAAAAAAACATTTGCCTATTTACACATCCAGCAGTTACAGAGCAACATTAGCATTTTAGCTGCTAAATGGCCCCACTATGTTCGCCAGCTAATCTCTAACTGTGTCCGTCTGCTGTTTGGTGCTGAACAGGGAGTGTGCCGCGGGTTATAGAGCTTTTTAACAGCTGGCTTGCTGTTGCTGTAAACGAGATTAATGAGACCGAGTTTACAGGCTGTAAAACCTGAGCTGAAAGAGGCTAAAATGCTACATACAGCTGAGGGGAACTGCAAAGTTGCTGATAATTCTCTGTGACCTTTCGCTTCTAACTCGGTGACGTTACTAGTTTATTAATTACAGTTTAAAATAAAAGGATTTGATTGGTTATATTAAAACAAGTTCCCCATCTATGTAGACAGAGAACTACTAGCCACTGAACTCCATAGTGAAACCTTTTTTTGTCAAAGGAGAACGCAGGAAATGTGACTTACAGAACAGATGTGTAGGCTTCAGCAGAAAGAAGCTTTTTCTTTCACTTGGACTTTAATTAATTAATAATGTGTTCATTTTGGATTATGTTCATGTTGAAATTTATAACAAATAGATTGCATTAATATAAACTCAACAGTATATTTAACAGCATTAAATATTAATTTAATCGGAAAATAGAGCCAAATATCGTCTTGACATTGGCAAAAGCATCGGCTATCGGCGATCGTTCTGACCATCGTCGATCCCCGAGGTCATCGTCTATCGGCACAACCCCACTTCATCCCGTCTCCACGCTGTCAAAAGTCTGAATGTAGTTCATGACATTTGTTGCACACTCTCCTCTAAATGCTCTTAAACGAAACCTAAATGCAATGAACTATTTAAAGGAAGTGAAAGAGGCCATACCTGTTCTGTTTTCAGTTGCTTTTCCACCAGCTGAGGGACCATAGCTGAGTGATCAGGCATCCACGGCAGCGACATATTGACATATTCCATGTCTTTTGTCTGGAAAAAATTATTCACTCCTGCGGGGAAATTGAAAAGTTATTTTTATAAAACGGTCGCTATATTGTGACAGTAGTACATGAAACAGGTAACCTGAAAAAAATCATGTGTCTCTGTGTCCTCCGGTGCTCCTAACGGCATCTGCAAGATTTCACAGACCGGAGGAAAACAAGCAGTAAGAGCTGATCTGAGGTCTGCTGTCCAGCTGCCGTCTATGAGAGCCGACTGTCAATCACTCACGAACTCCGACCAAACGGTCAAACTAGGCAGCGCTGATCAAATATGAATCAATATTCTGTTACGTTAATGCCTATTTCTCTCCTCAAATGCTTTCAGAATCATCTTGTAGTGTACGGTTTAGCTGTAAAATTAGAAAATTTGTGACGCCTACGCCATTGTGAAATCTGATCAAGGAACGCCAAGTTCTGGTCACATGACCGGAGCACAGCCAATAGCAACGTTCTCTCCATGAAATGACCTGTGATTGGTCAAAGTCTCCCGTCACGGGCTAGAATTTTTAAAGCCTGAAAAAAGAGCCATGAGGAGGTGCAGAAGTCTAGTTTTCTCTCAGAACACTTGAATTACAATATGCTGAAAGGTTATTATGGAATTTTTGCCCAATGATGCCAAAAATATACTGCCTACTGACACTTTAAGGGAGGTTATTGAGACTCACACACCTGGTCATAGGGGAAGACCAGCTTTGGACATTCCATTTGAATTATTAGAGACATAAATGTTGAACGGTAAAAAGTAATATATAACGATATACACCGATCAGCCATAACATTAGGACAGCATGGGCACCCTGACCGGTCTGCGGCTATGCAGCCCCATACGCAACAAACTGCGATGCACTGTGTGTTCTGACACCTTTCTATCAGAACCAGCATTAACTTTTTCAGCAGTTTGAGCTCCAGTAGCTCTTCTATCAGATCAGACAACACGGGCCAGCCTTCGCTCCCCACGTGCATCAATGAGCCTCGGGTCTGACCCTGTCGCCGGTTCACCGGTATTCATTCCTTGGACCACTTTTGGTAGGTCCTGACCACTGCAGACCGGGAACATCCCACAAGAGCTGCAGTTCTGGAGATGCTCTGACCCAGTCGTCTAGCCAGCACTATTTGGCCCTTGTCAAAGTTGCTCACATCCTTACGCTTGCCAATTTTTTCTGCTTCCAACACAAAGTTCAAAGTTCAAAATGTTCACTTGCTGTCTAATATATCCCACCCACTGCCAGGTGCCATTGTAACAAGATAATCAATGTTATTCACTTCACCTGTCAGTGGTCTTAATGTTATAGCTGATCAGTATTCAAATATTTGATTTAACATTCAATATTGTCAACCATAAGGCCGAGTTACTCTTTGAAAATGACATGTCAGATGGCTTTTCCATTATCAAATTGTCAGAGAATGTGCATAAAGGTATATGAAAAGTAAAATGGTAAATGGATTATTCCATTTTGCTTTTAATTGTGACTTAAATGATGTGTCTAAAAATGAAAATATTCATGCAGTAAAATGAGAAATGTCATAAAATCTATGCGAGAACAACACACAAAAGGTTGTTAAAATGGAGTTTGGCTTAACTTAAAGCAAACAACGCCCACTTAGGGTAAGTCATAATCACATTTGAATGCATTATAACAGTTATTAGAATGCATTTTAAAAATATTATTACAACTATATATTATAATACACTATGATCCTTGCAAAAAAAAATGTTAGTGAGTGACCAGCACATAGATATTGTAATGATACTTGACCTTATCAGTTATTATAAAATGAATATTTATGAGTGCTCATAATTATAATTGAACAGTGCTATTAGCAGAGTATAACGCATTATCCCCCCCCCCCCCCCTCGGCACAACACAAAGCGCCTGGGTCAGCCCTTCATGCTGGTAGCCATCAGGCTCCACAACCAAGGCTGACCCCCATATGAGAACTATTAGGACTTTAAGAACTTTAAACATACACTATCTGCCTTTAAACATGCACTGTCTGCTTTTAAACATGCACTATCTACCTTTAAACATGCACTGTCTGCTTTTAAACATGCACTATCTACCTTTAAACATGCACTATCTGCCTTTAAACATGCACTATCTGCCTTTAAACATGCACTATCTACCTTTAAACATGCTCTATCTACCTTTTAACATGCACTATCTACCTTTTAACATGCACTATCTGCAATCATCTTGGACTCTAACCACTGGCGTACTTTACACTTACTGCACACACTATGTTCACCCATTCACTCTGTATCTTTTATATCTCTATTATTGTTTTTACAATTGTTCTATACCTTTACCTCTCCTGTGTCTCACTCTGTTTGCTGATGTTGCTGCTTTGACACCTGAATTTCCCTCCGGGGATTAATAAAGGTTCATCTTATCTTATCTTACGTTATTATAAGTAATGCATGATAGACATGTTTGGGTTTTTTTTCATATTACCCAGATATTGCTCTCTGCCCTGCAACAGATAAACAGTTTGAAATGTACTGCCACTCACCCAACACGTCTAGGTCCACCTTGAAGTTGAGAAAGTGGGTGTGGATGTTCCCCAGCACCTTGTCCGCCACCTGGTGTCCGTGTTTCAGACTCCCGTCCACCAGGTAAGAAGAGGAGATGTAACCTGTGGCGTGCACCTTAGCCTCCACTGAGCCGCTCTGGTAGAAGATGAAATCCCACATGTAGTCGTAGTTTCCAATAGCCGTGATCGTCCTGAACACCAGCGCGCTGTTCACCATCCCCCCGTAGCTGTTGTGGAAAAAGTCAGCGAAGTGTCTCCTCAGGGGCTGACCCATGTTGTGCTCGAACACGCAGATTGAATTCCTAAACCTCACCGGAGCTGCTACATCAATGTACCGGTATGTGTCCACGTAGGTGGCCTGGATGGGGCAATCCACACCGCGGACCAGCTCGTGTGCGAAGCGCCCTATGCCGATACTCGAGTCCAAAAACTTAGTCAGCATCATCCCGGGAGTCACCGAACCGTACACCGACATGGCCTCCTGCACGCTCAGCTCGTATATTATCCTCTCGTCTTTAAAACGCACGTCGAACACGCGCATGCCGGTGAGCGAGCTGAGCCCGAAGGAGAAGCTCCAGTCCAGGTAGAGGACGTGGTTGTTGTGGACGCTGAAGCGCTTACCCTCTGCGTAAAACTGCTGCGGAGCGACCTGCAGAGGCTTGTTTTTGGGTTTCAGAGAACCATAGTCAGGCGACTCTTTGTAAACTATCTTCTCAACTTCTCCCGTGTCGTATTTACTCACAAGTTCTTCCACGGTATCGAAGTATTTTCCGTTATAAAGCAGCCGCTCCACCTTCCACTCTGACGCGTTCAGGCTCTCGTGGTTAATCTGCATCTCGAAGCCCACCGGGTGCAGGTACATGCCGCTCATGTCCCTAAAGAAAGACACCCAGGTCTTTCTGTCCCCGGAGCGGACTCCACGGGGCATCTGCTCGAACGGGTTCAGCTTAGTATTCTTCACATCCACGTTGAAGCTCTCCTTCATGACCTTCTCCATCTTGGCGCAGGTCTTCTGGAACAAATAGAAAAGCAGTTCGTATTCGCCCACGGTGACGGTGCGCGCAGTCATAGGCAGCTCCATGTGGTACCTCTCCAAGGTGACATCTCGGTGGTATTTCGGGTCTGGAAGAGGCCCCACTACGTACTCCTTAATGCGTCCTAGGGCACCGTGGAAGACCACCACGGTCGCCTCTCTAACCGGACAACTGACGTCTTTCTCGTCCAAGTAAAGCAGCGCGTCCGCTTTCTTGGGCAGACATCGCTCTATTAGAAACAAGAAGTTCTCCGACGGCTCGGCGAGCTGTCTGGTGGAGATGTTCAAGTCTTTCTGCTGGAGCATGTATTTCTGGACCTGCGTGTACTCCTCCAGGGTGAGGTCGGAGAACACGAGGCTGCTGCGCTCGTCGTGTTTGCGCCTCAGCGGGTGGACGCGCTGCGCGGCGCATTTGGGAGCCCTGCTGGAGTGGATGCCGATCAGGACGATGTTGAGGATGATGGAGACGAGGACGAAGAGGACGAGCGCCCATTTCACTAAGGAGTTCATCCTCCGCTCCACCATTACGCACGGGTTTTCTTGGACAAAAGGCAGGAGAGGAATGAGCCCTGATCAGGAGGAGGCAAGAAAAGTAGAGTAGAGGCTTGTCCCTCAACTCTTCCGTTTCTCCCACCCCTCTCTCTAGCTCCACATAGATCCCATAACCCCCACCCTCCTCTTATGGAATTCAATGCAGCCTCTGTTTTGTTACACAGGCCAACAAAGTTTACGCACGCTGTTTAAGTGTGTAAGCACTGGTGGAAGAAGTACTCTTTTTTTTATTTTATTTAAAAGGGACCATGTACAGTTTAAAACATAAATGTCACCATTTGATGCACCGTACCAGATTATAGCTTTAAGCCAGGGCTGCCCAAAGTGGGGCCCGCGGGCCAAAGTTGGCCCGCAATCAGGTTTGATTTGGCCCGCCAGATGTTAGGTAATTATTATTTTTCTTATTAAAAGACCCAACCGACTTTACTGTCTTTTGGGGGCCATACCAAGATCGGGTTTATGGTTAGAAGATAGTGGCATCATATGAAACTAGAAAACCTAAGGACTCCATTATACCAATCATGTCGTATTAGCTTGTCAGGAAGGAGGCTAACACTCTAAAGTTGGGCTAAATTTTGGTGGGGAAAAACTGCCATGGCCAGGTGTCCCTTGACCTCTGACCTCCAGATATGTGAATGTAAATGGGTTCTATGGGTAACCACAAGTCTCCCCTTTGCAGACATGCCCACTTTATAATAATCCTATGCAGTTTTGGGGAAAACATGCAGTTTTTTAAATGCAGTATACATGGGAACTTGGGATCCTAGTACCATTTTGCATCTTAACAATACAATACAATAGGTGTTTAATTTGGCCCGTGGCCCTCGATCGAGTTCCAGTTGTGGCCCATTAAGGGAAAAGTTTGTGCACCCTTGCTCTAGACACTCCGAGAGAGGAGGAGGGTGACTTAGAGAGTTGCTTTTAAGATATTTTACTTTTTTTTTTATTTTTATTTTTATTATTATATATCATACCGAGCAGGAGCAGTGGCTATACCCAGGAGGCAAGAATCAAACAAAAGGTCTGTGTGGAGAAAAGGCAGGACAAGAAGGATTTGGAGAGGAGGAGTTGTGCGTAAAAGAAACTTGTCATAAAATAGTAATAGAAAATAATAATTCAACCAGAAAGGTGCCTCACTGAGATTTATCTTTTACATGAGTGCCCAAGATAAAGGGAGAATCTTGGTTTGATTATTATTGTAAAAGCACTCAAACTGAGTCTAAATATGGGAATGAGATGTTTGTAACTCACATAACTGAGAAAAAACTTGGCTTCCATTTTGAATAATGACCCTGCTGCTTTTTTATTTTATTTTTTTAAAGAACTTGTCAGAAGTGCGTCTCATAATATAGCCACCAGGTGGCGCCTGTCCTCCATCAGCAGCAGCAGCAGCATTAACAGCAGCTCATTTAACCCAGTGTCCCTCCTTCGAAGTCATTAAACCTCAAAATGAGAAATTAGTTGTTAACAAACACTAGTATATGGATGTTTAACGGTTCCCCTCAAATAAATGCCTGAACTCTTGGCTCAATGGCTTTATTTGTGTTTATAATATTTATATTAAAATTAAAATTTAATATTTGGAACAAGCTCCCAGAAACCTGCAGGACCAGCTCCAACTCTGAGTTCTTTTAAATCAAAGCTTAAAACTTTCCTGTTTGCTGCTGCCTTTTATTAAACCAGGTAATGATCTTATACTGCACTAGAGCTTTACTCTTGTGTGTTATATTCTATTTTAGCTTCTATCCTAGCTTTTATTTTTAGCTTGTTTTTATTTTCTAATCTTTAATGTTTTTATGTTTTTATAACTGTTTTAATTATGTCTTAAAGGGGACATATTATAAAAAAAGTGAGATTTTCATGTTTTTTTTTATTATAAAGCAGGCTTAAGTCCTATATAAACACTGTGAAAGTATCAAAACGCTCAATCCACAGGGAAATACACACAGCCCGTATTCAGAAACTCTGCATTTGAAACAAGCTGTCAGGATTTCTGTCCATTTGTGATGTCACGAATATACAATATTTAGACCCTTGACACAATTTTAAACGTAAACATTCTAAATGTGTCCCAGTTTATTCCTGGTTGCAGTGGATGGGAATGTCATCAGCTGACAGGAAGTAAACATGGACCCAAACTGTTGCCTAGCAATGCAATCCTGTTGCAATTCCGTAGTAATTCCGTTGAAATGCGCTAAAACGGAGCGTTTCAGACAGAGAGGGTAAATACAGGCATAGTCAAGCTGACAGTATGAGGAAAATACAGTGTTTTTTGGACATTACAGCATGTAAACATTTTCTAGTAGAAACACAAAATACAAGTATGAACCTGAAAATTAGCATAATATGGGACCTTTAATGTTCTTTTGCACTTTGAATTGCCCTGTTGCTGAAATGTGCTATACAAATAAAGCTGCCTTGCCTTATAATTGCTTTTAAATTGGCTTAATTGGAATGTATTCAGTCACCATGGCAATAAATTGATTGCCTCTGTTATACATTTTTTTGAATTAACAGGCGCGCACTTTCTTTCTCTCCCTCACCACAGACAGACAGCCTCCACAAACCAGTTGACGCCCAGAGTCAGCCACATCCCAGCCCACGGTTGACTACCCCAACACCACCACCACCTCCCACCCAACCCCCTTCCTCCTCCTCCTCCTTGTACACACCGGCTCTCAACCACCCAGCCAGTCACCTCCAGTGCGACCGGCCGGCAGGAGCAGGAGGCAAACAAACCGACCCGGAGCAGCAGCAGCCAGGGCGATCCTGCAGCCGGTTATTTTGGCTCAGCTAAAGAAAGACGCACCGAGAATGGGACGCCGGTGCCTGGATCAGGACTGAGTCTGGTCGGCAACAACGAGAGCTCCTCCGACCCCGTTTCCAAGTCCCTTTTCTCCCGGATCAGAGTCACGTTTCCACCGCTGCTTCACAATGGGCTGCTGCAGCGGACGATGCACTCTCATCTTTCTTTGCACTTTACAGTTGGTGAGTTGACCTAACACTTCTCTACTTGTTGTTTTTTACAAGTTTTCACTGTGCTTTTAGTGTTATATTTTAGTATGATAAATAACTTTATAATGAAATCTCTCTCTTTTACCCCACTACTTCTCTACTTGTTGTTTTTACAAGTTTGAACTGTGCTTTTTAGTGTTATATTTCAGTATGATAAATTACTTTATAATGAAATCTCTCTTTTAACTTGGCAGCACGTCCTTTATTTTATTATTGTCCTTTAATTAACCAGGTTAGTCCCATTGAGATCAAAGATCTCTTTTACAAGGGAGACCTGGTTCAAGATAGCAGCAAGACAGTTATAGTGAAAGTAACAGACAACACATAAATTATCAACATTAAAACTTGCTCATACAAAACACTTGCACACAGACAACCTGGACTGCAGCGATTTCACCAGAGCCTTAAACTCATTCAAGGTAACTAAGTTTTGAAGTTGAAGATCAGATTGTATATTATTCCAAGCAGTAGGTGCGGAAAACCTAAAAGCTTTCTTTCCCAATTCAGTCCATACTTGTTGAATTGGCTGCAGAGTATCACATGTTGAAAAACTGATAACAGGACATGTTTTTTAGAAATATCAGTACATCCTAAAACTTCTGTAACTCACTAGAAGTGGCAGCCACACATTACAAAACAACTCTCCACTTTTCATATTTCCTCTATACACTCCCCCTTACTTGTGTTGATAGTTGCTGTTTGAATAGAAATCATAACCCCCAGACTGATAGATGTTGTGTATTGTGACCGATTTAAGTGAAGTGTTGTTCATTTATGTTCTTGATCCTTGAGGAAATTTACTGTTGTGACAGAAAACATATGGTGTTGTTGTTTGTGTTAGGAAGCTCTTCTCAGCCTTAAGTAGTGGCACAGTGGTGGGCAGTATGCTGAGTGATGCATGATGAAAGTGCATTTAACAAATGTGTGGATTTGCGGTTTTGAATATTGTAATAATGACCTAAAATATACTCAATTAGTAATACCTGAAGTATCATGTAGGTTTGCTGTGTGAGGCAGCAGCTATTTGTTCAAAGGCTGTTTCTGTATTTCAGACCCAGAGTTGCTGCCGCCTCGTGATTTAAAACATTTAAGACGTCTGCTAATACATAAATCTCTTCTGTGATCTTAAGATCAGAGGAATTTGTTCATCAAGCACTGAAACCAGCTGTATTTTGGGGTGTTGATCCACAAAAGCTTTTCCGTTTCTGATCACTGAAGTGTGGACTGTGACATTTTACTGATGGCAGCCATGCAGTCTCAAGATGATGCTTCCCGTTGACACACAGGCCAGCTTGCCTTTGCCACTATCCCTGAGTAGAGTTTACTTGACAGGGTGTGACGATGTTATTTATGGCGGTATTAAAACGGAGCTTGCTCACACCATAAGCCCCCCCCCACCCCCGAGTAAATGTCGCTTTTAACAGCTAAGGGAGCAATAAAATCTTCTCCAGAGACAAAGAGTCAGATGGGGAAAGTTCTGATATATTGTATCGTGCGTGAGTGAATCAGAAAATAAAGAAAAATGGACCACAAAACAAAAGGAAAGCATTTGATGCGATGAGTAGCAGCTGGCATCAGTCATAACTGTGTTAAAAAAAAAAAACTACTAACAACCGCCCCTCCCATTTAATAATGTATTCTTCTCACAAGCCAACATCTCAAGACCCCCTCAGAGTTACTGAGAGTTACAGGTTTCTCAGGTTTATACATGTACAAATACAAGAGGCTGTTCATTCAAAATGAACCACTGCCTTTAGTTTAAAGTTTTTCAGAGGGAAAAGATAAAGACAAGCATTTGTCGCCATTTGAAAGACTTCCTACCATCTTCGACCCTCGTATCCTGCTGCTCGTCCCACACTTCATATTCAAAATCGATGGAGTGCTGGTGTGTATTTGTGTCTGTGTATCTGTCACGTTTCAGCTTGGTAAATTCACTAAATAGTGAGGAATAGGGAACTTCACAATGGTTACACTGGCCCCCTTATTAAAACCGTGTCTCCCTCTCTGATGACACACAAACACCGAGGGCTGTGAACCCACCTTGAGGGACACACCTGTTTTCCCTTCCCAGACTTCGGACCTCTTTGCCTCATTAGAGAGAAGGAGGTCGACCATTTGTTAAGAGGTTTATAAAGCTGTCAGCGGGGCTGCCTAAAAAGTCCCAGAAGACTCCTGGAAACAGCTTTATTTTCCCCCGGCACTATTTCTGGATGACCTGACACTTCCTGTCTGCAGAAAAACACACACACTCACACACACCTGCACACTTCTGATTAGTTTAACCTGCAAAGTGGGGTTGCATTAAACCCTGCATGACCTTTGGAAAGGTCATGCAGGTTGTGTGTTTATGTGCATGTGTGTGCACATGAATATACATGTGTGGAAGCAGCACAAGGGGCCCCCACTCTCCCCTGGCTGAAACCTATGCATTGACAATGAGCCAGGTTATTCCCAGTCCATTACAGGGTAAAACTACCATTAACAAAACAACATACTCTGCTCCTCAGATGTAAAAATAGCCCCTGTGAACCGCCGTGTGCGCTAATTAGCCAGGCAGAGTGCTTTGATCAAACCTCTTTTGGCATCTCGGCCATCCCCCTAATTGAATTGTGGTGCGCTTTCCTCATCAACAGGCCGAGCGGAGGGACTCATCTCTCTGGGACAGAAGGCAACAGATAATGAGCCGGTATTGATCGAAACGCCTCTGTTCCCTCTTCCCTGTGCAGCATAACTAGTCCAGACAGTAGGGCTGGATCGTTGTCAGAAGAACCCCGATCAGCCCCAGAGAATGGCGAAGCATTGGCAGGAAGCCCTGTCTGTCTAATGATTTGTTTGTACTCCGAGACACAGGCGAGCTCGTTTTTTGTCTCGACGGGTTGGTTGTTTGAAGTGTTGACCTGAAGCTGACCTGGCGTGGAAGCGTTTCGATTGGTCAGATACGGGACTTGTTTCCAGACATATTGTGAATGTCAGCGACCGGCCATGAGGAGGGGATGCTGTTCTGAATGGAGCTGATGGTTAATGCGGCACAGCATGGACAGTGGGTGATTGATGAAGGAGGCCTCTTCGTTGGTCATGGTGTTTTTTTGCGGGAAAGGGCAGACGGGGACACACACATAATCACTCTGAACAAGGGTAATGAGCTCAGAACTGAACATTGACCCTGAAAATGCCCGGCCATAACTGCGCCGACGGATGCAACCTCACTGAGACACAGACACTATTTCACACACGGACACAGCTGCGCAGTCCGACCTGTGAGTTATAGGTTAGTAGGTCTGGAGTTGGGGAAAGATTACAGCCTTTGTATGAAGGGGAGGAAGTGCAGCTTTATCATCTTTGACAAGAGGAGAGAAATGAAGGAAAGAGCTGGAAGGGGTTTTTGTTTGATCACAAGCAATGAGGAGAAGAAGGCGTCCATGTTGTCACAGTGGATGGCTTCGTTTGTTTCTATATATAGTGCTTTCAGTGGAGTGATCTATAGTACAGAGGCAGCAGGGATCTGCAAGTTTTTACCTCATCCTTACCCTTAAAAACTAACAGACTACCCACAAGTGCTATGTGTGTGTGTGTATAATATCTTGCATCACGCTGCCCACTTTCCCCCTCTCCTCTTTTGATGACATAGCTAGAGAATATACCATCTTTGTAGTGAAGGCTTCAGAGATGGAAGAGTTCAACCAAAGTGCTTCCAAGAAAGTTTTAGCGGAGAAGTGGAGCGCCTCCTCCTGAAGAGCGTTATCTCTGAAGGAGCGACATTATCCCTTGGCAGGCAGGCATCACGTCATCTCCCACACATTACAAAGGATTTAGGCTGTTTCTTTCTCTCTGCTTTCACTGCTAACTCATTTGCTTTATGGAAGCACTAACATTTAAATTTCCTGTTGAATATTCACAAGCTCAGAGATGCTGGAATGTCTATCAACATGCTGTCTCTCCCCACCTCACCAAATCTACATGTGTGCTGAAAGACACACACATACATACATGAGGTCTTTGCCCACAGCTTTGATATTAATGCATCACACTGCTGTAATTAAGAATAATTACAGCAGCTGGGGCAAATTGCATAGCAATAAAACATTGTATGCCATCAGGCCGGAGAGTTACTGCTACTGTATAATCCTGTTCTGTCTTGCTAGTTCTCAGGAGAGGTGATATATCAAAACCTGGTAACTAGTGAAATATGAAAGCTGTTCTTGGCAAGAGCACGAAGATTTCAATTGCATCAGTAGCGACGACATCTGTTTAGGGAGTCTCTTTTGGTGGGTGTTTTGTCGAGCGCATGTGTGTAACTTCTTTAGAGTGTCCGTGTGAGCTTGGCGTCCGGTGTGATCAATGATAATGAACTGTATTTCCTTGGCACTGCCAGGTTGATGGAGGAGATAGGCCAGCGGGAATAGAGTGGATGGTCACACAGCTCTTTTATCTCTCTGTTTCTGTACCCTCGTCTTCTTCGCCTCTCTGGGCCTGTAGGTTCTCATTAAGCCTCTCTGGACTGTGTGATTCGCATCATTGTGAGGAGAAACACTTTTTTTTACTGTTTGCTTTGGCTTGCACAGATGGTGGCAGAATAAGATAGCATCCCTATCTGAATTATCCACGCAGATACAAAATGTGGTGTCTGTGTGTGTTAGACACAGCTTGCGTACGGAGATGGGCCATAAACTAGGTGTATTCACAGATGCCAGCAGCAATTTATTTGTTGGCTTCTTTCTTATTTTGGAAAGTGGATTCAAATGGAGCTGTACCAGTATGTGCTTAGGGTTTTAAAGACAGTTATCATTACAACATACGGGTGACACACTGATGACTGTATTGGTCAGATGTGGACTTGGGGTGGGGTTTGTGATTTACACCACTTAGCCTGAGGCGACTCATAGTCGATTATCTGGAACCCCAGCGAGCATTGATCAACACTATGAAGCCAAGTTTTAGCTTAAAGTAGCCTCATCAGCCTTCCTGACAAAAAGAAAATGGAAGAGCAATCAAAGTAACAGCGGTTGCTAATGTTGGTAATTGACATTTGTACAAAGCATGGGCTGTCACCTTTTCAAAAAGTCACCCATACGGTATATAGCGTAATGCACTGCACAACAGAACCCAGAATACTTCCACACACTGCCTCTCAGATGCTTCGGTGTCGTGATTATCCGATCAGTACGGCTTAGCTGACTATATTGTGAGTGGCCTCTTCCATTTTTATTTATTAGCTTACTTTACTGATAGGTCAATAGGTCACGCAGTAGGTCAAGCTGATTGCAATTTTAAGAGCACTCCCTGTTGGACAAGGCACGCGCTTATAGACTGTACATTTTGAATTTGAACAGGTCATTACTATGGTGGCCCTTAGAGCTCAACACACTGCAAATTAAGAAAACCCATGATGCAAATAGACACAACACAAGCGAATAAACACGAAAACATCAATTTGATGACTCAGAAGCTCACAACACAATGGAAACTGTTTCCCAGGGGACACTAAAAAGTGATGCACACGACTTGTTTGTGGTTTATGAAGTTAATGAAGTCGGCTATCCATCATAGTGATCTCATGATTTAGATATTATAATAATAAGCAGCTAGATATCTGCAATAATATCTGAGTCATGTGATCACAATGTTAAAATAAGCCAAAAAACAAATTTTAGGTAAATTTTCAACCACTGACGGATCGACGACTTCAATATCTTGATAATCCAGAAAACGCAACAACAAGTGCTGCGTGTCCTAGCCATGTGCATCACTTTTTAGTGTCCCCTGGAAACAGTTTACGTTGTGTTGTGAGCTTCGTGTAGCGCTTTTTCTAAATTCTGTGATGTGTCGTCAAACTGATGTTTTCGTGTGTCGTCTAATTGGCGAAAATGTTTCCTCATTTGCTTGTGTTGTGTCTATTTGTGTGTGTGTTTTCTTAATTTGCGGTGCGCTGAGCTCTCAGGGCCACCATACATTACAGTTCAAATATAAAAAATGTTCAAATTTCGAATAAAGAATTATCCCTAGTTCTTGTTTTGTAGAATTTAGGGGTTCAGACGCTGGTTTGACATATACTGTATAACCTCCATTATTACTAAGAGAAGCAATTACATTTACTGCAGTAGAGGCAAACAAATAAATCCACACGCTAGTCTAAGTGAGGATATAAAGAAAAACGAAGCAATGAAATCTATGTTGAATTGATACGAGCCCACTTATGTCCTAGACTGGAAGCCAACTATATATTACTCCAGGTCCCCAAGGCGCCGTCTCATGTCGGCGAGCCTGCTGAAGCCTGCTGGCTGAAATGGTTCAGCAGCTAAAGCATTTATAAGGACACAGCTATTGGTAGAAACTTACTGTTACTTGTCATTAGTAACTAGTTAGATTAATTCATTATAAAGCTGCAGTTCAGACAATTAAAATTACACGAATATTGATTAAAAGCTGCTGCTCAGACAATGAGCAAAAAAAGTTTCCAGTCCTTTAAAGGAGGGTTCATGTTTGTTCATCATCATATATAACATCAACTAATCTTAAAAGAAAGTATGTTTTAAATTTCCAGTCCTTTAAAGGAGGGTTCATGTTTGTTTTCTTTCCAGCGACTTTGTGAAAGTGGGAGATGGAGGTAACAGTATGTGATCGTGGCCCACAGAAGCTCCAGTAGTTTGTGTGATTTCAGAAATGAAGGTCTTAACCCTGTCTTCCATTGTCTCTAGGCCCTTATTCTTTTCTTTTTGAAGGTCACCCAGGACGACATAATTAAGTACAGTATGTGTGTGTGTGTGTGTGTGTGTGTGTGTGTGTTGTACTTGTGCTGTCAAATGGACCCCCGGTGTTCAGCGCTGATTGTGGTCTTGACCCGAACTGTGATGATTGCTATGCCTGAACAGCCCTCATCCACAGAATAGTGGACCCTGACAGGTCCTTGCCTTATAGCCACAAGTAGCAGCCCCATCAAAAAAAAAGTTGATTAAACAAACAGCCTTTAGTGTTTAAGGGAATGTGTTTATGGTGTGTTGTAGGTCAGGAAGGCAAGGTGACTGAATAATGAATTCAAACTCACAGCTCAGACTGTTGGGAGCTCCCTCCAGTGTGTCGTCATCTCACCTGAGAGCCTAATGCAACCTGGGTACTCAGGGATGAGAGAAGCGCCGCTTGAATGTGTAATGACTGTTCATGCTCCGCCCCTAACGCGTAGCCTTTGTTAAAACACAACGAGGCTTTGTCTTATCTTCCCTTTCTCTTTCTCTTTTTACTCCCCCTCCGACATCTTCTTCCCCATTTTCTCCCCCTGCTGGGAATATGCTTGAATTATTGATCACCGGCTGATTTATCAGCAGGGCCAGAGCCACTGGAGATTTAGGGGAGATGCAGATAGAAAGGTGGAGAGAAAACAGAGAGAGAAAAGGGGGGGATGGGTGTCGGCGGCTCGACCTCTCACTCTGGGCCAATTATGAGCATGACCCTGGAGACCTGAGATCTCTATGTATAGCTTTCCCCTTTTTCCCCTCTCTTTCATTTTCTTTCCCTCCTCTCTGGCGCACTGTTACCACGGAAACCTTTATGTATACAATAAGATGCTGAGGAGCCCGCAGGAGATAAAAACCAACCTGTCAAAAGGGAGACATGGGAATGTATGATGCAAATCTGAGATAGCGTGCTGAGGAGAGAGACGAGTGGTGGTGGTGGAGGATCTCAGGGGGCTGAACATGGGGACACTCTAAAGATAGCTCCTCTTACATACATAGCCTTTAACCTCACCACAAAAACGACCCACCCAAAATGCAACCTAGCAACCAGTCGGATACAGCCGAGTGGTTTACTTGGCACAAACTTTATCCAAAATGTGCTTATTTATACTTTTGTATGACTTTGCTTGTTCAACACAGATTAAAGCAGCCAGGTTTTATGCTAATTGTGAAGAGGTGGCGACTTTCCTGCTGTTTCTTGACCTTCCCCGGAGTCGGGAGTCGTTGCCCTCGCTGCGTGCATGTTGGTTTATAATAATATGTGTGTTCTTGGAAAACCCATCTCCTCTTTGTCCCTGGTGGCCCTTTTTACAACTGCTCGCCATTTTTAATGTCTTCAATTTAACAGACCATTAATTATGTGGTTATAGTGAAAACCTTGGGCTGGCAAACGTGAGCGTGTGCACATGTAACCCATCCACGCAGACCGAGGCTTGTGTGTGAGTGCGCTCGACTGTGTGTGTGTTCCACATCAGTGACACTGCAATATTAAGCTATAATGGAGATAAAACTCCAACTATTTGCAAGCCCATTTCTCTCTTTCCATTCCAACGGTTCCAGCGGTGTCATTTGTTATAGCGTGGCATCGAATAAATTGCTTTGGGAGCGCCACAGCTGGGATGACTATCTTGACAGATCACATTCAGTTGAATGGCTGCAAAGCATATTCATCTCACTCAAATCCCCCCCACTGTTTTTTTTTGGTCTTGTTTTACAAGCGGCTGATGACTTCACGGATGTGTTTGCTCTAATTGTGTTGTGTGATCAAACGGTCGGACAGCAGGGACGCACGCGGCATAACTTCCTCTACTGGTGGATGAAAGATTAAGAGTGATGGTATTATGATGAAAAGAGCAACATTACTGACTCAATTATGGAAAGTAGAGCCGGAGGGTACAAACTGCTGACAGCTGTTTGCCGTTCTTGACTGCGTATTCTTGATGAGAATTTCCTCTCTGTCGCAGCTAAATTCCCTACTTGTTAATTGGGGCGAAACCTAAACAGTTTTTTGTTAGATCTGGGACATGGGGAGGCAGAAGGGGAGAGAGGATTGGCTGGTTTAAGCTGCTCTCATTTCGTCACTTTCCCTTCCACCCTATCCATTGTTGGTGTGTTTGGGTTTTATCCATGGCTGTATTCTTGTCCTGCTGCTTTTCTCCCGTCATCTCCTCTGAGAAATCAAAGTATCTGTGTGTATGTGTGTGTGTTGTGGTCTGCTGTCTCGTCTTTCCACATGACACCCACACAACAAACAGGGAATTTGGAGCCACAAGAAAAGGAAACAAAACCTCACAAGTGACATTAATCCCCTGGGTTGAGGCTGGAATCATAACAGCAGCGCTGCCGCCGCATTCCTCTTCAAGTTGATGCAGCAAAGTCTAAATTAGCCTGTAATCATCCGAACATTGCTGCCACCTTTGCAGATAAACTTAAAAGAAAATGTTGGCTGGCGGCAAAGTGGAGGAAGAGAGAGCGAGCGAGATAAGCGCTTTACGAGAGATACCAGCCGTGTGAGGAAGGATGTCTGCTGTCACTGTGTGTACAAATTTTGGGTGATATCTCCGTGAACCTTGCTTCATCATCATCAAGTCAGCTTGTTGATTTTTGTGCTAAAATGCTGTCTCGTCAGTTTTGTGCAGGCTGCTGTTACTGAAAAAGTGAGCGTGAAAGCAGTTTAGACGTGGGACAGGTTAACCGTTAAGAACGTTATGTTTCTTTTAGCAAAAGATTAGATACTATATGACTAACATGCAAACAAGATGTAATGTTCTCTTTGCTGGAATCCTCTTTTACACATGTAGTCATTGTCCTCTCTGATCTTCATTCTCTGATCTGTTAACACGGGCAACGTCTCAATCACAGCTTGATGTAGTTAATAAGCAGTGGCATAATTACTATATATAAGAACACATGTAAATACGTATCAAGGGGCTTATTTAAATTTCACATCTTATTTTTAGGGCTGTCCTCAACTTAAGAAGCTCTTAGTTGACTAACACTCATAAGATTTTGTCGACTAATCGATTAGTTGATTGAGTTATTAGAGATGTTGTTACGTTCCCCTGTTTACAGTCCATGGGATGGAGGGAGTAACAATAGAATAAACCTAGGGAAAAAGAGACGGGCATCGGATGTGTGCAAATAAATATTACAATTTATTAACAATAAATGAAAAGTGTACAATGATCAAATGAAATCCACTTTCTAAAAGAAAGCGACACTGGTAACACTAACCACAAACCACGTGTCAGTTCAAAAGACTAAAGCGCATGGACAAACACACTCCCTCTAGAAGAGAGCCACTACTGACCCCGGTATACGCGTCTTTCAAAGACAACCAACACGCAGCTTGTAAGACTGCCAACTGGCCCACTGGCCCCGTTTGCTCCTCTCTCCTGGTCTCTTAACCGCCCAGCCCTAATGGGTTATTGGGCGCAGCCGCGTACAACCATTCATTGCAGCTGCACAGTGGGGGAAGGCGGCACCTGAGGAGACACAGGAGAGGGAGCAGAAACCCACAACACAAAACGTAACAGATGTGCTCATAAGTTTCTTGGAAATAAGTCATTCTACGACTAATCGACTAAAGAAATCTTAGTCGACTAAGACCGAAACGACTGATTAGTCGACTAAGAGGGGGCAGCCCTACTTATTTCATTTAGGTGTTATGACTGTGTACAGCAAGATGCCGTAATGTAGAAACTAAAAATATAAAGCTGCTTTCTGCTGCGCTGCCAGTCACAGTCCTTTATTCTGTTTTTGTTTGCCTCTCATCAAGTATTTTGGCACTCAGTAGCCTTTTTCACAGCATGACATTTTCACTTCTCGTAGTAGAAAAACACAGGTGTTACTAAAAACATTAACGATGGCTCTGTAAGCTTTGAGAGTGAACCAACATGCATTTTATACAAAGACCCTGGAACTGAATTCAACCATCGTTCATTTTATAATTTACACCTGTGCCTTTCCTTCAGTGTCATGTCAAAATGTTCTCTGTGAAAAAAGGACCATGGCTTATTTTAGCGATGCGATAAAAGTAAGACTTGTTTTCTTTCTCTCGCAGATTAAATATATGTAATCTTTACACTAGGGATGCACCGATACCGATACTGGATCGGATATCGGGCCGATACTGACTCAAATAGCTGGATCGGATATCGGTCACAATGGGGCTGATCTATTAAACTAAACTTTATGTTTGTTTACTTTATACTTTACATTATATACTGGAATTTTAATTCCTGTTTAAGTTTTGACCAATTTGTTGCTGCATTAAAACGGTTTACACCCGAATTGTAATTCCTGTTAATTTTGAATTAATCAATTTGTTGGCGTACTGTTTATTATTTTAATAATTAATAACAATTCACATCATGTATCTACAGCATGTATTTGTTTGTTACATTTTGTTCCCTTCCACACAGTGAGGCATACAGCTTATTAATCAAACACTGGTATCGGATCGGTACTCGGTATCGGCCGATACCCAAAGTCCAGATATCACTATCTGCATCGGGACTGAAAAAGTTGGATTGGTGCATCCCCACTTTACACATTACAGTATAAAACTGTAATGCAGACAGACACCCATGCATGTGCATACTTTCTAGTAGAGTGGCTGATTGCTAAATCTATTTGTATTCTATCTTTTACTCTTATCTGAGGGAAATCACATGTAATGTGCACCTAAAAGAGTGGATGAAAATGGTTGAAAGTAAAAGCAAAGGCGATGAGATGTGGGGTGAGGAAAGCGGGTAGCAGATGGCGAGATTGAAAGGAGGTCAGAGTGTCTTAGAGTTGCTCGACTTTAACCACTAACATGGACTGTGTATGGAGAGGGGAGAGCTTCATTCAACTGAACTGATAAAGCTCAAATGAACTAAACTCAGCTGCCCTCTCAACTGTGTTGAACTGAACTGAAAATGATTGTTAACTCCACCGTCCAGTCCAGAAGATACTTATAGATTAAAAGTGAGCAAAAGCAACAGAGAGAACATTACAACGCGAAACAAAACTGCAAAGTTTAAAGTAGTTTGCCCGTGTCCAGAGGGAGACTCAGTTCAAAGCACTGGCTTTCATCATGTTTCTTTCAGTGGGACGGATTTGTGCGTTGTGTGTTCCCAATAGCACTGAGAGATTAGCATGTTATTAGAACTAAGAGCGCGAGGAGTTTAACATATTTCATCTTAAATAAAGAGCTCTTTGATTCATAGGCTCTCAATAGCCACTTTGCACAAACCAGAGCTGCAATGAGCACTTCACTCTGAGTCTGTTTAGCACCAGTACGTAAAACAAGCGATACTTAGTGGAGTACAAAGGGACTCGCTGCTGTGTGTTTCACTGTGCAGACCATATTTCAAACAGTGATGAAGAAAGTGGCTTATGAAGGCACCCTACCTCTTAATCCCTGTCTCAGCTCCGCTAGACCAGGCACCACCAAGGGCTATCTATCTATCCAACCCTTCATGTACCCAATGAAAGCCACACACACACACACACGCTGAGATTGGCACCATTAGTTACACAAGGACCAGGCAGGCACCAGCGCATAATGACTTTACCCAGGCGAGAGGTGAAAAATTGGATTGGAGAAAGTTTTTGAGAAGTACTTTACTGCCTGCTGGGAGTCACAGAGTAAAGACAAGCCAGGGCAAAGCATGGCACATTTAAAAAAAAAAAAATAAGCCCGCCAGCTCTCTGATTCATGGTTTGTCTCTGTGACTTTCTCCTAATTTAGATTTGGAATAGAGCAGTTGTTTGATGTCTCTCAGGATAGTAGTTACTTGGAGTAACACCAGTTCTGTGAGTTTGTGTGTACAGCCCTCCAGTGGCTTTCCCTATCGTTTAATCCAATAGCAAAATGCACTCACTACTCAATGTGGTGGTAGTGAGCTGTATTGTACCCCTTGTACTCAGCTGGGTAGGATAGCTAGAGAGGTGATTCACATCTTTTTGGCTGGTGTACCCCTAAAGAATGAAGCCATGTGCGCTTTCGACTCCTCAGCACAGGTTTCTTACATCTAAAGCTTGATTTATGCTTGACGCACACCATCAGACGCAGCCCTGTTTTCACCTGTTTGTGCACATCCGACATTTTCTAGCCATGTGGACATTGGATGGGCGAAACCATACTGTAGACATGGGTTTTCGATACACTGCCCCCTACAGTTTGGGAGAATATTGGTTTGAACGCATGGAGTAAACGTTACCTTGTCACTACTCCACGTCAGCTCATATCGGTGCAGAAATCATAACTGCGGCTTTAGAGGTTTAACAGTCCAAAATGTGGGACCCAATCTGAAAATAATTAGTTTATATACTTCAAATTTATAAAAAATAATTGAAACGTTTGACCTCCTGGCTGCACAACAATATAACACTCTGTAGCAAACTGGCAGATATATATAGAAAAGACAATACATTTTGAACCAATTTAATATCAAATTCCAAAAAACAATTGTCATTTAAAGCATAAATCTTTTACATCTACTTTACTAAAATAGGCTCCTAAGATATTTGCTCATGCAGTGATTATAATAGGGCTGCACGATTTTGGCTGATATTGCATTAGCTAGATATGATTAGAAGGAGTGATTTTGAAATCATTATTCTCATTTTCATTGAAAAACATATTCAAATGATTATGGTGTGATTGTTTTCGGGGATCTGTACCAAACAAAGTTGTTTGTTTGAAGAAGTCTGTAGAATATGATGTGTAGGCGAGAACATCTCTGCAGCACAACAATATTTAATTTTAATGGTAGTTTGAAACACATTTTACCTTTAACAAATATTGCGCCTCCTGCGATATGTAAATTGAAGTAGATCATATTGTGTTTTTGATCAAATTCGGATTAATTTTGCAGCCCTATATTATAACGTACCCCGTGATCGGAGCTCTGATCCATTCGGAGCAATGGCAGTAAAACGAGACCCTAAGTGACCTGATTAGAGTATGATTAAGTATAATTTGGACCCTGTCTGACTCTGAGCCCAGGTCAGGTCTCAGTTCTAAGAGTGAGTGAACCCGTGAAGACCTTTAATGTTTCTTCAGATTTTCCCCAGATGATCCTCCTCTGTTCCTCCTCTCTTTGTCTGAATTATTTTTAGAGCCCTGGAGAGTTACATTTAGCAAGCAATTCACAAGAAAAATGCAAAGAAGAAAGTCTCAAAAATGAACCAGATTTTGTATGGCAAAGATGTTTTTCTGATTTTCTATCCTGTTAACCATCTGCCGACCCCGTCCGACTTGTGTTGCGTTTCCCTGGGGGGGATTTCAACAACCAGATTACGGAACCACTGATTCACAGGGCTACACAGGCGCTCATAGAAGTGGTGCTACTGCTAGGTAATATCCATATCTGTGGGGAAAATCAAAACTACAGTTCTATGTCAAAACTATATGAAGAGAAAGACAATAAAATGCAAGCCATGAATCAGAGGCTGGCTGGCTTTTTATAATGTGCCATGTTTTGCCCTTGCAGTCACTCCCAGTGACTCCCAGCAGGCAGTAAAGTATGTTTGCCAGTTGGAGTGCAAAACACGTATGAAACAGAACCGGTAATTTGGATATTGAATGCAAATTGCTCCTCTGAATCTAGTCGTTTTATCGGGCTTGGCCTCATTGGCTAATGCGTGCTTGTATATCTAAGTAAAAACTACCCATTAGCGAGTCCATTGAGATAAAAAACAGGAGATAAAGTGGTGGTAGTGATTCTCTGTAATTCAACCCTCACATCTCCTCCTCAATGTCGCTCTTCTCCCTGACTGTGTGAGTCAGAGTTATATGTTTGAGCATAGAGGAGACTGACTCATGCAGCCTAAAGTCATACAGAATTGGCACACACACATACACACACACACACACACGCACACACAGACCTCCTTCAAAGCCTCAGATCCTGATGACACATCCAGTAACATGCTATCAGAGGACATTTCACACAGAAATGCACAGAAACACTGGTGTGATTTATAGTATCTGGAGGCTCAGGTGGAGCGCTGTGAAAATGAGAGGGTCACCAGTCACCTCCATCCTCCCGCTCTGGAGGGCTGGCGGGGGGGGGTTGTCATCAGCACCTTAGACTGGATTCACGCCAAATAAGGCATTTTGGCGAAAGCACCAGTCTTCCCATTCATTTGAATGTGGGTAGTGCATTTAGGCTGCGGTGGTGGGGACCGCAGGGGATGCCCGGAAAAAGGAGAGAATCAACTTTTGGGGAAACGCAACCCGACGTCACGCTGCGGTGGCCAATCACATAACCGGCGATCAGACGCCCACGGGAAGAAGACCCTTGTTCACCAAGTAGCATTGTAGCATTTCACTGTTCACCTTCTGGATTAGGGGGTAAAAGTTCACAACATGACGTCACACAAATGGGCCATTTAAATCACACCCCCACACCTCAGCAAAAGGCTGCATTCACACCAGATCAGGCATTCGACGTAGGGTTGTGCGGCGGTGTGGGAGAGTCACTTTTAATGGCCCATTGACTGCGGCGATTAACATTTTTTGTCCCCTCATGGCTGGGCTGCACAGCTCTGGATCGCCGGTTACGTGATTGGCCACCGCAGCGTGACATTGGGTTGTTTTCTCCAAAAGTTGATTCTGTTTCTATTTTTTTTGCTGCAGGCCGCTGTGGTTTTGTTTTCAACACCTCCTGTAGCAGCTGCAGCCCAAACATACAGTATTACCCCCCATTCAAAATGGACCGTGGATCGCGCAACGCCGGATTTGCTGTGAATGCAGCCTAACACCTCATCAGAAGTGTGTCCTACTATACTGCACATCACTAACTTGTGACAACACAGTTGAGTTACTAATCATAGACAACTGTCAAACCCGCTCTGCCACATGTTTTGGTGTCTGCTTGAAATCCCACTCGGATGCTCAGGAAAAGCAGACTGTTTTTCATGCATTTCAGCCACTTATCTTGAGCACACATGCACATCTTACTTAATTAGCTCTAAAATGATGCAGATCAAGCGTACACGTTTTCCCTCTCAGACACGTTCGCTCTGATCCTCTTATCACTCTTTTATGTGTGGCTCACTTCCCTCTCTTCTTCTTCTTCTTCTTCACGTTAAAGAAGGTGGGGATGATTGAAATGTTTCGGGGACTTTGATGTTCTCAATTTGGATGTTGAGGAAAGGAGGGATTATCGTTTAAAGCCGTGTCCACTTTTGTGTTCTTTATTGTTCAGCCACTAGACACTGAGATAATAGACACAAGCTAACATCATCTACGATCCTTGTTAGTAATCTGGTATCATGTGGCTGAAGGAGGGAATAATTGATGATAGAGAGATTTAGAGAAGAGGATGGAGCAAACAACAAAGGATGGGCAGTAGTGGAGGTGAGAGAGGGGCTTGTTGCATCCTGCTGTCGTACCCACCCCCCTAATTGCTTAGTATTTACGGCGGGAGGAGTGGTATGTGTGGGCAACATGCTTCTCCACACATACACACCCGAAACCAAAATACACACTAAGAGATCCCGTCACCCTAGAGGGAGTCATTTGTGCTCGCAGGAGGTCGGTGGGAGGCTTTTACGGACCGTTATGTAGCCGGCTTACTGTTCCTGGAAGAGCGCTGGTATCTTTTGATCAAATTCTGCCCCACTCTCCAGTAACCTGCTTCCTATGAATTGTGGGCTAATTGTGCCATATGGGTTTGTGTGATTGTGTGTGTGTGTGTGTGTCGGGTTGGGCAGAGGCCTTTCTATTCTTGATTGATTGCTGTCATCTTGGTGGATTATTGAGTTAGCAGTGAACGTGATAGGCTTACTACAGCAGCTCAGAGCACACACACACACACACGGCCCTCAGGCATGCCTATACACTTCTTTAATTCAATGACTGGTAGAGATATTTCAGGGCGAGGGTCCATGGCCATGTTTAATGAATACATCAAGGGATCTAAAGTATGTGTGTCGGATGGATGAAGGTTCATGCTCATTAGCATGACTATTGCCCTGTAGTCCATGTAGGAATGCATGTGTGAAGAGGGCAAAGTGTGTGTTCATGTGAATGTTTGAATAATAGTGAGCAGTGTAGTGTCAGGCAAAAAGAGGGAAGGAGACAAAGATAATTTTACAGTTAACGTAGATACCATAATCAAATTTTATTTTGCTGATTAGGTGAAGAAAAGGTGTAAATGAGCTTCCCCGCAGATGGAAATGTCTTCATTCTTTTAGGCTTTTCATTATTGTAATGAAAAAAAGAGTGATGCCAAGTACACCCAGATAAGACCCCAAGGCTATTTGCATTCATCCAGCCAAATAGAATAAAAGCTGTTTAACAGATTTTGCAGAGCCTTTGGGTCTCCCTTTTTCCCACCAGGATTACCAGAAGACATTTGAGCTCAGCTGCACTATCTTCAACATGAGATAAACTACAACCCATCTTCTTTTCCCCATGTGGTGTAGAGGGAGCTACAATTTTACAAACCTTGACTTGACAAATGGACAAAGAAGGTCCAAATATACATTATGCTGTGTATTACTTTTAGGTAACTAAGTTATAGAAATTGTTGGACACCTTCCCATCCCCCCCCAGACGTTATCTGACGTTGGAAAGGTGTGAGGGGACTGTGTTTCAGAAGCTATTCATCTGATAAACAGTTCTGATGAAGCATACTGACATATTTAGCCTTCCTTTGTCAGTTAAGGGGATAGTTTTGTTTTTTTTAAGTGGGGTTGTATGAGGTATTATCCATAGTCAGTGTATTACCTACAGTAGATGACGGTCGGCACACCCCTAGTATGGAGAAACAGTCAGGAGTACCGACTCAGTAGCAAAGTAATATAGTGCTGTGGTCGGGCCGGCAGCAAAACGTATTTTAGCCACCTAAAAGAAAACCTCACCTAAAAGAATCAATATCAGTTTAAGTGTACGCTATATTTAGAATATTTTCACCGCTTTATCTTGCCGTCAGACAGCCCTTTACGGCGGTAAACTGAACTGAAAGTGAAACTTATCTATGCTCTCTTCACAGCCAGCAGACTCAAACAGGGTAGAAAAGTTTCACCTTCAGTTCAGTTCCCCGTCGGAAAATATTCTAAATATAACGTACAGTTAAACTGATATGGATTTTTTTAGGTGGCTAAAATACGTTTTGCTGCCGAGCCCTGTCCAAAGCAGTACATTGCTTTGCTACCGTTCCAATGCTCCTGTCTGCTTCTTCAAACTGAGGGCGTGCCGACCGTCGTCTACTGTAGGTAACACACCGACTATGGAACCCCACTTCAAAACACCTGAACTATCCCTTTAAGCTTCTTGTTCATCTGTTTTTGATCTCCTCTTGCTCTTTGCTTAGATGAATGTGGACATTGACGTTGAAACCTCATTGAACTGTTGCAGCTTTAGGTGTCTTTATGTGTTGGGGTCCCAGATGGTTGCCTACCTAATGATGTTGTCCACCTCTAATCAGCTTTAAGATTAGCTCATTAATATCACTGATCAGGTGTAAAATCACCTCTCTCACACTTTTGGCCTTCTTTGAATTCAATTGGATCCAAACACGGGTCTTGATTCTCATTAACATAACGCCTTAGGTCTTCATAAAAAGCTGTGGAATTATTTCTGATGTTTGTCCAGACATGAATGTAAAAAGCCAAAGCTTATTAATCACTCCACAAATGTTGTCAGTTCAAAAGGGTCAGTCCTGTAAGCTCCCCAACCTCATCTTTGCTGATGTCCTCCTGCACAAGTTTTATTGAGCTCTCTACTTCTAACCATGACCCAGAGCTGACCAGAAGATGTATGACTCTTTTGACTTTATTCATTTCCCTCAGCCCCTCTATCCAGTGGATAGACAGAGGTTATTAAGAGGGAGGGAGCTCAGTCGCTCTACGTTAGCATATGTCATTATTTCCTCTGCATTTTCTCTCATCTCTCCATTTATCTGTTTTCGTGCCGTCTTTTTTTTTCATAATACTCTCCTCATCCGTCTCAATTTCGTTTCCCGGCCATTATCCGTTCTCCTTTTTTTTTCTCCTCCTCCTTCCATTAGAGTGAAGGCTTTATCTTCAGATTGCTGAGCTCTTCCTTGACTTTGGGTATGATAATACTTTATGCGGGTCGCAGTTCACTCGCCGCGACCTCTGGTGCTTCACACCCCGTCTGCAGAGTTATTGCCCTCGCCCTCTGTGCAAAGGAGTGTTCATTTTTAATTATCACTCAGTATTTGATCATCTCCCTCCCCTTGCCTGTCACAATGTCTCATCGGGTTGCTGGTAACATTTCCATTACATTAGGAAGATGGCTGTGTATCGAGTGTGTGATGTGTGTGTGATGTGTGTGTGTGAATGTGCTCGATGGTGCGTTCTTATCATTGCGGCAGAGACGAGATTCTTCCCTCCCTCATCCATCTTCAAGCGCTTGGCTGGAAATGACATGTCGACACACAACGAAACACATCGTTGCTCGAGACACACAAACACACACACACACACACACACACACACACACACACTGGGAATGGAATTGGATTGGCGATGGAATTCTAATTAAATGGTACTGTGCCCCGCGTACTTTCCCTCAAATGGCATGCTAATTGAGTTGATGCAAATAGGGACTCACAGTCTTAAAGCTTCTAATTGCTTTGTTTGGTTTTTGCTCAAAATGTTGCACACAAAGAGCTCAGGTAGATATAGAGAACAAAAAAAGGACATCCTGAATGAATCAATGTAAAAAGAAGTGGAAAACGCTGTTGATGTAGGAGTGGAAAGAGCAAGCCTGTATTGGGAAAACTGTGGAATTTGCCTTTTCATTGTCGAGGGTTTAACTTTGCTTATGCATGTTATTTGTCCGTGTGAATGTGCATGCATACATGTCGTTTGCGAGCACATATTTCAATAAGCGCCTAAGCTCACTGCAGTGGTATTATTATTAAGGAAGGCCCTCCTCGCCTCCCGGAAAGTTCCCAGAGCATTCTCATTCCTGGAGGCCGTTGGCAGGAAGTTTGGCAATAGTGAGCGCCTCTTTAGCTCAGCAGGGGTTGAATCGATAAATCTGTCATTGTTTATTTTACAAAACTTCCAGTCTTCACCTCTGGCGCTCCCACAGTCGGAGGGTGAACGCTCAAGCTGTTAATGTCTGCTCGCTCAATGTAGGTTCAGTTGCCGTGAGGTAAATAGTTTATTGCCCTCAATAAACTATTAGCAGTGCATGACGAAGTTGCCAGTGTGTGTGTGTAGGTTGCCATATTTTCTAGGGCTGTGTCATGGACTGGCAACCCCAAGAGTTCACTGTCGCAGCAGGAGAGGCACTTTGCTCCCAGAACATGTCAAGCTGATAACTTTTTTCTTTTCTCCCTCCCTTTAGGTGTTGGCTTTAGAAAGACAAGTCTTTGACTTCCTTGGTTACCAGTGGGCCCCGATCCTCGCCAACTTCTTCCACATCATCATGGTCATCCTCGGCCTCTTTGGCACCATCCAGTACCGGCCACGCTACATTGTGGCGGTGAGTACACAGCTCTGAAGAGTAGGGATGGGAAAGAAAATCGATTCACCCATGTATCGTGATTTTCCTTTTTGCGATTTTGAAATAGATTTTTTAATGCCAGAATCAATATATTTGCTTTATTTGAGTCTCTGCGGAGGTAGAAGGAACCGACCTGCACCCTCACATTTTAAATCCAAAGTGGTGAACACCACACATACAGTAAAGTATGGAAACACTTTGGGGTTCACACATTGCCAGGAAAAGCAGAGCTGGACATGATGGCTAAAGCTGCATGTTAACTCTGTCATGGACAGGAAACGTTATCATATCATCATCTCCGCGGTAAAATCGGCCGACGCTACGACTGTAGGGCACCCATATACTGACATTTATGTTAAATACAGTCAAATGGCCCCGATGGAGCTGACCATGGATGTATAAAGAGAACGAAGCTAACGGGCAAGCTACGGAGAGCTAACAACGGACTTGGCGAAGTTAGCGGAAGTGTACACGTGTGACTACGTCCGGTTTTCAAAATAAGGTTTTATCAAAGGGAACTGTATATACAAAATACATATGTGGAAATAAAATTGATTGGATTATATTCACCAGAAGTATAAAACATTACATGTCTATTATAAATTAAAAAGGAAACACCACTAATTTGTGAGGGAAATGTCTTTGATTTTTGGGTTGCTGGGAAAAAAATGTAATAATTATTGACTGATATATTTGACTTCAGGACATCTCTGACTACATACATGCTGAAAATCAAACATTTTTACTCTATTCATTAAGATATTTACCAAATTAAAAGTCCCTAGAAGTGTATGATTCAACTTTTCCCCATGGTCTAGTGTTAAAAAAGTTAACAAAAATCGCAATAAATCGTAATATCGAATCGCAAAACATATTGAATCGCCCCGCAAGTATTGTGATAGTAGTGAATCGGGAGATGGGTGAATCATCCCAGCCCTACCCCTACTGAAGAGTAGTAGTTCACTCTGTACAGTCTGTCACATAATCCTATTTCTCAAGGTTTTTGCTAAGCAGTGTCACTTCACTTTGCATTGCTGTGCATTTGATCGGACATGTTGCCTTTCCTCTTTAATTGCAAAGTGTGCTGCATTCTCTTGTGCATTGTGCGACACCCTTAAATCACTCTAATCCCGTGGTAATTAGGGCTAATTAAAGGGGGGGTGGGTGTGTTGGGGGGGACTAAGGAGCTCATCAGATTTATACTCAGCGTCGAGTTTCTGGACAGAGAAGGTCATTCTTTGAAACACGGTGCAAAGCATGTGCTGCCTGTTGTCTCACTCCTTTTGTTAAAAAACGCCACTATGAAGCTTCGTAAATGTGCCGCTTTTATGCACTTCAGTTTTTATTTTAAACCATAACATTCATCGCAGGCATTAAAAGCCTATTTTCAGCAGCATTAGTGGAAGCACAGATGGTGATGTTAATGACAGGAAAAGATTGAGGGAGCGAGAAAGAGATACGGCGAAATGAGAGTAAATAAAAAGAGACAGGGGAGATGAGGAAGGATAAGCGAGAGCAACACAGGAAAAGATGAAGAAACGGAGGAAGGGAGGACAGGAAGGAGGGGAAAGCTGAGCTATTGTCTCATGTCAAGTGGAAAATGGGAGAGAGCAAGCTAAGGGGTTTCATGATTCGACATGTATGTTTTTATGAAGGTGCTGCTCTCGGCCTCCGCTCTTCCTCTGACACCCCTGACATTTTAAACACACACTTCATCGTGACTCAGAGGATTTCACAACCGTCATAACGATGACTGTCTCTCTGTTTGTCAGTGAATAACACTCTGTGTCTGTCAACAGTTGGCTGTCTGACTGTACAATTTTATA
Source organism: Hozukius guyotensis (assembly GCA_916700995.1). NCBI lineage: Eukaryota > Metazoa > Chordata > Actinopteri > Perciformes > Sebastidae > Hozukius > Hozukius guyotensis. The sequence continues at coordinate 5,903 of CAKALU010059140.1, read as the reverse complement.
AAGTCGTGAACTTCATTCAGCCTGAGCGGTTAAAAAATGTGATGCTCCCTCAGGGCTCAAATAAACTTGCTGAACTTACTGGCACCTTTAAAAAACTAATTTATTTGTGTGTATGTGAGAATATGTGTCTGTGTCTGTGTGTGTGTGTGTGGGAGGACACTGTCCACTGACTTGACTTTGTTTAGGAGCTCATTCATTCAACCTGCCATGTTATTCAGTCGCTTACACCTCCTGTTCTGGTCAGTTCATCTCGTTTCCATGGAGCTAATCTGTCTGTGTCTCTGCCCTCCAGTATACAGTATGGGCCGCTCTGTGGGTGGCGTGGAACGTCTTCATCATCTGTTTCTACCTGGACGTAGGAGGCCTGTCCAAGGTGAGAATTTCAACATTTCCATCTGCTGTCGTCAGCCGAGTCGGTTTGTCTTTGTCTGCACTGTGATGAATGTTCTTTTCTTTCTGAGGTCACGGTTAGAGGCTGGTGGGGGAGTGAAGCCTGATTTATATTCCTGTGTTAAAGAGTTGCACCACCACCTACACTGTAGCTGTCTTTTTAGACGCGTCGAGAACTTCGTCATAGACTGACGTACGCTTATTCCATGGCCACAGAAAATACTTCTTTCTCATTGGCTGGCGGTATCCGGCCTGAGGGCAGAAGTAAACAAGCTGACAACTTCTACACAGCTTACCTTCAGAAGGGATGACTACTGACAGTGATCGCCCCAAACATCTTTGTTGTCACTGTCAGTGAAAATGCGTTCAGTTCGGCTTCGTTACCACAGTAATGACGCAGCCCGTTCTCATTCCCAGGGCGTCAAATACCAAGGCTTTGTCACGCCCCTCGGCGTCTGACACCAACGCACGAGGCACCCTACTGCTGTTTGTGTCCTGTGTGTTAAGTTTCACTTTCACGTTACAATCAGCTGTTCGTTCGTGTCCGTGTTCACAACGTTCAGTGTCATTTTCACTTTGCAAACATAGTAGTTTTAAGCCCAACCATGTTTTTTTCCTAATCCTAACTAAGTGGTTTTATTGCCTAAACCTAAAGTGACGCCAAGGGGCGTGACCAAGCACCAGTATGTGACGAATTGGGATGAGAACATGTTGAATGAGGGCATCGCTAGCGAGCACAACACATTAATCGGCCGACAGATTAGTCTATAACAGTACAGTTTTACCACCATCCTAAATTATTGAACAAGATAAATTATCATGCCCATATCCGTGGCAATAATACTTACTATAGTTGCTACTTTCCAACAGTTAAGCTAACTCCTACGGGTAAAACGACTAACCTTGGGTTAAACTGACTACGGTACGATCAAACAGGTGAAAAAACACATCACTCTTGTCTTTGCCAGGAAAAAGCCTCAAGTCTGAGTTTTTTTATTATTTAAATTATTCAGTTTTAATTCTGACCTTGTGCCAATGTTTTTTTAACTGCTCCAATAAGAATTGTTGTTGTGAAATATAAAAGCACTGAAGCATTCTTGAGCTTTATTGGCAGTGAGAATATATTTTAGCCATAATTAGATATGATGCACCACTACCTGGTGCTTTGTGCCTATGTCAAGCCTGAACGCCCTGGTGTGAAATACAAATGCAAGCCGAGTAAACACGATTACTTGCAGTATATAATGAATGCATGACGCCGCCATCTAGTATGAATCCTACACCAAACCATAAATCACTCCCTAACCTTTAGGAATCTGCGCCATGCACACCCACAACTGCTTGACACAGATGTATAATTTGGCTCGAAGAATGTTCCTTTAAATGGTTTGTGTGGTGCATCTCTGTTGACAGTCGCCTCCCTGTTGAGTTTCAAGTGGAAGCTCGCAGCTTAATAGGTAAATAATCTGGAAAAAAATCCTCCCTCCCAAGCCACCACACTCACACGTACACTCTTTTAAATCTTCGGGGAGCCCCCTGTGGTTCCTGAGTGCAGATTAGATGCGTATTTATCCAGACAAAGAGAAGTGTTTGGGTGGTCACCTCTCAACCTGTAAACGTATCCACCCTCCCTCCTCCTGACATCTTGTCTTCTTCATTTTTTTCCCCACTCTGCTCACTGCTCCTTTGATCTTTTTTAATTTATTCGGCAACTTTCATATCTTGCCTTTTTCATTTCAGCGTACTCCTCTCTCTCTCTTCCTCCCTCCTCCCTCCTCCTCCTCCTCCTCCTCTCCTCTGCTGGCTATTGATGGGTAAACTTGCCCAATTGCCCACCTGACCATTGAGAATAATGAGTTCATGTAGCCAACGCTCATCTCACACCAGTTCAGACAGCCAAAATTAATTTCAGAAACACCTTCCCAAGCTCGGGCGACTTTGTCATTGTGTGATAGACCATGGCTCCATCAAGTGTGTCTGTCTCTCACTGCATATATGTGTGTGTGTGTGTGTGTGTGTGTGTTGTTGTGTGTTCTCCTGCGTGGTTCCTGCCAGAATAATGAGGCTTGTAGGGGCCAGCTGCTTGGGGCTGAGGCTGGGCATTAACCCGACAGATGGAGCCAGCCTGGGCTCCCAGCTCTGCATATGGTGGCCAGGAGGAGAGCTGGCTAATGGAGCGCACGCACACACCCACCCACACACATCCACACCCCATGCACGACCAAACTTGGCACGCGGCTTTCTGAGAGGTCCCCAACATGTTTTATCATAAAACCGAGTCAGCTAATTCTGTTCGGCTAGCCTTGACCGATGTTGACAGGACCGTTCTGGAGGGTATGTTTATATGTATATGTGTGTGTGTGGGGGAGGGGGGGTGTATGGGTGGCAAGGCAGTCAAAGTGAGGGGGCAGGTTGTCAGAGTCATATGCCACATGCTCTGTCACCTCCTATTGATCCCTTATCCCCTCCCCCAATGGTGCAAGACAGACTGACAGACAGACAGACCCCTGCTACTCTACACACACCTCTGTTTTAAACATTCACTCAAGGCTTCTCCTTTTTATTCATTCTCTCTCACAGTCGGCACACAGCGACCGCAGACACAGAGCCTTTGGACATGTTCGCACTAAGCTGTCTGAATTTGAAAAAGCTTCTTTCACACTCCTGAACTGAGCTTTTCAAAAATGTTTTCCAATAAATAAAAAATGAAATATTAGGGGTGTAAATCACAAGTTTCATCACGATACGATATTATATTGATTCTTTGGACAATGATTCGATATTTGGTGATATCACAAAGTCTGCCACGATACGATTTCAATTCAATTCAGGGGCCTGCGATCGATATGTAAGGGATAATGTACAACGAGCCGGTCATTGTTGTGAAATAAACCCCAACAGGGCGATGTCGTACATTATCCCGCTTATTACACGGCTACTTACTTAAGAAATCAATAATTTGACACAGAAACGGTACTGCCAGAGTCTGACATCAGAAGTGCATCCCTAGCAACGGTCTGTTATACATAGCAACGGTCTGATATAGAGAAATAACAGACCGTAGAACGCTGTGATTGACCAATCAGAATCGAGTATTCAACAAAGCTGTGTAATAAGAGACGATATCTATGTCCATTTAACACAATCAGTTACATTTATATCAACTCACAAAAAGTAGTTAAAATGTGATTTGACAATTTTATTTCTGGGCTCTTCCAGACATTCAAATGAAAAAAATATATTCTTTTTAATAAGAAGAATTTCAAAATAAGGGCGTGTCTTAAAGATGATGATATATATCAATGTTTTCACTTTGCATCGATATATTGGATCAGTGGTCATTGAATCAAAATATCGAACCGGATCGTTACACCCCTACCCAGCATGTTAAGCTCTGATTCTAACAAATCTCTCGATCATTTTCTCATATTTCACTTTCTTTTTTGTCTTTCGATATCAGCAAAGAACGATATACAAAACGGGCCACGTATCTAAATAGCAAACATATCTGTCTGGCAGCAATTGTCGATCCACCACTTTGCTCCAAATTTAAATAATCTACAGATGACGATTGTCTAGTATAGTTAAAACTTTTTTTACCCATTATTGTTTAAAGCTAAAACTAAACTGATCTGATTATGGATATGAAAGGATTCACAATCAATTTGACTTGATGAAATTTGAGAGTGAGTGAATCTGCGTCTAGTGTGGATTAACATATGCCTACACTGCTTCTATCTCTGTGATCGCTCATATGGATTGCCAATATATAGCTGATCACACAATACAGCGATATCAATAACCTGTATTTATGTTTGTCAGGCAGCTTTGTGAGCATTAAGTAGGGATTTGAAGGACAGCACAGTGCTGATATGGACACAATATTTTCACATTTAAATTAAGTTTTCTGATTCATCCTCCTCTGTGTGGATGTAGACCCCAGCTTTCCTCTCTCTCTCTCTCTCTCCCTCTCACAGACAGTGACTGTAGACTTTTTTTTAGACATGCAGACCACCCTCTCTCGCTCCTGAATCAATATGCAGCCACCGTGCTTGCACACCTTTATGAAATCTAAGTCAATATGAGACTCTCGTCAGATCCAGAAGAGTCTACAACACCCAGTTAGCCACTCAGCTTTGCTCCCCAATGTGATCACACAAACAAAAACTCTCCTCTCTGTATTTCAGAAACAATAAATCACGAGAAATAAGATTCTAATCATTTGATGTTTAGCTTTTATAAAAAAAGCCTTGTGTCTCCGGTGATTCCGGTAATAGCAACGTCTCCAAATATGTATTGACTTTTGTTAAAGAAAATAGTTTGAGCAGTATCAGTGGACTAACCTTGAATCTATGATATGGAGAGATTGATTTGTGCTTTGGGGTGCATGGGAGCATAACAATAACACTCTTGACAGTAAATTGCCAAAAGCCTCAATATCGACAGTCGCGAGTGCGGCTACATCGTGGATAGAGATGGTTTCCCTAGCTCGCAGGCTCAATCAATGGCATCTGTCAAGTCATTAGTCTTCACAATCCTACCTATTGACCTTCAGCTGCCCTTGTTTTTGTGACTGTGTGAGACAGAATGACAGAGAAGGAAAATGGAGACAGAGGGAGTTGATGAGTAATCAACATGGAGAAAGAGAGGGATAATAGACAGCAGCAGCATTTTAATATTGTTCATGACTGTTGTTGCAGTTGTTTCCACTGACTGCACAGATTTCTGTTGTTGAGAGTTGTTGATATCAGCGATAAGTATGTGTTGTCGGTGTGTACATGTAAGCGTGAGTGGGGGTTGATAGGAATCAGAGATGTTTCCTGACAACGCTTGGCTCTGTTAATAATGCATGTGTTGTCACTGAGGGGCAGATGCGGGGTTAGATTGCTGTATTGGGGTATTGATTGGTGTGTGCGTGGGCTCATATGGCTGTGTGCAAATTGAACATCGTCAGAGTGTACAAGAGCTACATGCATACAATGCTTGATCTAAAAGTTGTGGCACTGATGTAGTACAGCTTAAAGCTGCAGTTGGTAACTTTGAGCAAATATGATAAAAAACGTTTTTTTTTTAATAAAACGGTCACTATATCCAGACAGTAGCGCATGAGACATGTAATCTGTGAAAAGAATCATGTGCCTCTGTGTCCAATCAGAGCCGAGCAGTCTCTACAGCAGCTGTCAATCGCTGCTCTTGAAGGTCGTGAAGTCAGATCAAACGGTCAAACTAGGCAGCGCTGATCAAATATGAATCAATATTCTGTTACTGTAATGCCTATTTCTCACCTCAAATGTTTTCAGAAACATCTTGACTGTTTACTGTTTAGCTGTAAAATTAGAAAGTTTGTGACCCAACCGCCATGTTGAAAACAGCCCAGCCAAAACCAAGCACCACCCACCAGCCGCCCACTTTCTCATTTTACAGCTAAACAGTACACTACCAGATGTTTCTGAAAACATTTAAGGAGAGAAATAGGCATTACAGTAACAGAATATTGATTCATATTTGATCAG